>CAFUXE010000411.1:621913-638203 GCA_903364295.1 Serranus cabrilla
TGACATATGCCATGATGACAACTTGGGGATTTGAGCACAACGGAGGAGGCGGCGTCCCAGCGGAGGAGGAGGGGCGGAGAGAGAGAGAGAGCCATTATGCCTCTCCTCCATTTCCTCTCTCAGGGGCAGGAACCAAATGGACACATTAATAACACTCCCGATGTCTGAGGCAGCTAATGGTGCCTTGAGTGCTGATTAAGGCTGGAAGAATCGGGCGTGGAGCAGCAGTATTAGTTTCATTCTCCTCGCTGCTGCGAAAAAAAACTCACATGTTCACATTTGAGTTTTTTTTCAGAGAGGAAACTGCTAATTGGCGCTGCAGCTTCATGTCGCCTTTCTGTCTGTATAACCTCAGCAGTGTCGTCTGTGCCATGTTTATTCTTCCTGCTGAACTCCGCACGGGGCGGATCTCACTAAAACAACCCCGAGCTGAAAACACACAGCGCCTGTTTGGCGAGTTTTGATGGAGGAGCAGCCTCACAAAAGGACACGAGCAGAGTCACTTTAAAGCATGTTTTAGTCACACAAGCTCACACAATGTGCAGGGAATGAAAACATCAATTTGTGGTAATAATAATGACATAAATAAGGCAAACATCGTGATTTTTTAAAAAGCTTCATTCCAGTAAAAGTGCTGAAAAATACTTTTTTCCAGGAATCTCTGCTGTCCATGTACAACATGACAAGTTGTTTTCCCCCTGAAGTCAAAGTCTTTTTATCTCCAGGGATTAGTCAAATGTGCTGGTGGTTTGTGCTGCCTGGATTTGGTGTTATCACTTAAAAACCTCAAGGAGAGCCACAGGTGCACAAATTCTTGAGGCTTCAATCTCTCAGTCCGTTCCTCGCCGTCATCCGGCCGGCGCTGACTCAGTCCAGGAGTCAAAGTATGTCCGGCTTGACCAGGTTCAGCTCCTCCTCGGACACCGTGAGTCTCCCCAAGTACCAGGCGATCCAGAAGAACAGGCTGAGGAATATGATGATCGGTCCCCCCAGCACGAAGAAGTCCCAGTAACTCAGCGGTGCGAAGACGCCGATGAGGAACTGGCAGAGGCCGAGGACGCCCAAGAACACGGCGATGGCCAGCAGCACGGTGGGGCACTTCCTCTCGTCCATCGGGCCTCAACAGGTGGACGTCTTCTGAGAGTCTGACAGCACTGAGAGCAAGTCTGCCCAGAAAAGTGCTTCTCTGATGGTGCAGTTTCCTCCTCAGCAACGCCTCACATTTCTCTCATAGCAGCAGAGTCACTGGGCAGACTGGTATCCAACCACAACAACAGGTTGCGCCGCTCATTAACGGCTGAAAGCCTCACAGTTCATCTTCATTCCTCTGCAGGGCTGACTTGTTTTTTCACCTTTGGTGCCATTAATGTGACACGCCAGCTCTTTGTCTGTAACCTGCGCCGCAGATTTATGCACATATATTTCGCAATCAGCCGCCATTGAGCTGGTGTTTACAGAGATAAGCCTGCTGTAATTAATTGGGGCCCCCCTGATCTTTTTGTTCCGCTAATGACACCAAAGTGATTCGGGGCTGCATCAGTGTGTTGCATCTTTTATCAGATGGTTCAAAGCTTCCTCTCCACTCCGGGAAATAAATTCCCCTTCATATTTACTTGGGAGCAGCTCTGCAGGGTGGATACGCTGCATTCAACCTTCCCTAAATATTTGATCCTCCACGGTTCGTGCATCTTGACACTAATGACACCTATTGTGCGCCGACTGTCACAAAGAGGAAATACACGCAATGGAAACTTCTTGTTTGACAAGTCAAGCCGCCAATGTTTGTCTCTTTGACTCACTGTCCAGATGAACTACGTGTTATTTACTGTAGCACACTGAGACTCTTTATGGGCTTCAGGCCGCTTCAGTTGCAATAAACAAAACCTCTGCAGGGCCGTGACATTTGCATAAGGTGTGTCGTAGCTGTGGATCTCTCTGCGTGGATAAACAGCGTTATATCATGTGTCCGGTCTCACATGATCCTCCCAAGATTGTCAGGTTTGTTTCATCAACACCACAAACCAGTCTGACCAGCGCTGATGCTGCTGTGACAGCGAATCAAAGGGCAAACACGTCCTGACTTTACTCTGACTTGGCTGCAGCTACAGTGAGTTTAAAACTGGCAAATGTGGCAAAAACATTTTAAAAAAAGCTGAAATAATGGCGGACAATCAACAAAGGAACATGTCGTCTTTTTCTCTGGACACAGCAGCTTTTCTAAGCAGTCAAACTATTCTGTTAACTCACTATAAATCAATATATTTTTGTACAAAAGACAGAAAAAACCGAGCTGTTAGCCGCATGTTTCTCCAGTCTTTTGGTGCATTTAACTTATTTTTAAATGCACCATGAGATCATGAAATAAAGCAACAATTAACCTGAGACCACTTTTAAGTTTAAGGGGTAATGAAGGTGTTTCCTTAATGTTCACATCATTAAAGTTTATATTGTGCTTCAGTGGAAACTCCTACATTAACTCACACATTTGCACTTCATTAAACTGCTATAAACTAATTGGAACTGGACACTTTGGGGCCTCAGGTACTTCAGCCAAGTCTGGCAGTGCGTAAAAGCTGTGAAATATCATTCAGACCTTAATGTTTGGAAGTTAAATATACATGAAATACAAGCGGACCGTTAATTATAAAATATAGTGAAGCTCAGAGTTTAACAGATCTATGAAATGCTGTAATTTAAAGACGTATTATGCAGGATTTGTCTGTGAGTGTTTGTAAATAAACAGCCCCTCCTCCAGATTCTCTCAGTTTGTAACCAGCTTAGTTTACCTGCACGCTTCACTGCTGTATTTGCATTTTCTCTGAGTTGTTTCGTAGCTTTGTGCTCAAAGGGTGACGCCCAGAAACTTTTCAAACATTGTGAAATGAAAAGAAAAGAGAAAACTGCAGATACAGACACTTGAAAAGGCAAAGGAGTCCTTTTTCTGCATAAATCCTGCATAATATACCTTTAAGGTACATTTAAGTTATTAATTAGTCAACTAAATTCCTTGAAATGTTGAATATTATCTTGTGACAAAGTTCACATTTTTCTAAGAGGATTGAGGCCAAGTAGGAGAAATAAAATAACGAGGAGGACTTTTATTTTTCATTATGCAGTTAAATAAAAAAGTCAAAATGAATAGATTAAAGTTTTTTGAGTTCAGTAAAGTTAGAAAGATATTCACAGATTGGTTGTTTCTGTGAGTTTGTTTATCCAAACAGCTTTTCATTAATGTTATAAAATGAGCAATAACCAAAATATTTAAGGGTAAGTAGATCTAAAATCCCCCGACACTTAAATTAGTTATTCTTGGTAGTAGTTTACCAGATCTATTGATTTGGGAAAATCAGCTTTTCTTTAATTTACGTGGATTTTTTAGACATATATTAGACGTATTGAGGAAAATCAGGTTGTAGCTTGAACTCAAAAAGTTTAATTTTTACTTATTTCTCAAAGTGCATAATATTATTTTTGTCCTCCTCTCATTATTTTTTCTCTCCTTTCTCCCTAATCCTCTAATCCATGGTTTTCTCTACTAGTAATAGCACATTATTTCCAAGAAACGTACACACCTGTAAGATAAAGTGTCCTTAAAGATAAATGTAGAGACCTCCTTCTTCTTAGAGTGTCACTCCGTATCTTTAAAATCCTGCACATGAAGATGATTTCTAGCATTATACTTAAGTTTTGGCAGATAAATTGGAGCACTATAATATTATTTTCATAGAGATTTGGCTCCAGTATTTCCAGGTACCATCAGATGGTTTGTTCTGGTCCTAGCTCCACTTTCTTCTCCACATCAGGCGGGTCCACACAGTCCTCAAAGCCCTCGTTGTGGTACGCTGTGGATCGGCCCCACGTCACCCTGCTGGCCTTGTGTGCAGCAGGTGAGCCCACCTGGCTGCAGCCCTCATCCCCCGCGCACGTGACGCGCGGCAGGGCCTCTCCCCGCAGCTTCTTGCTCAGCCTCTCGGACAGTTTCCGGGCCAGCTGCACCAAGCTGCTGCTCTTCTGCAGGCCGTCGTCCGCTGGCACGTGCACGTTGCCCACGTACCACATGAGCCAGAAGAAGAGGCTGAGGAAGACCACCAGGGCGCCGGTGTAGATCAGGAAGTCCCCGTAGAAGCGGCCGTGGAGTCGCGGGTTGGCGAAGATCCCGACGAACAGCAGCACGAGGCCGATCACGTCGAACAGCACCGCGACTGCAAACAGGGGCACGCACGCGCCAATCACTCCGCAGCCGAGCCGCTCCATGGTGGGAACATCACGGACACACGGAGCGGCGCGAGGATGCTTCCTGCGAGCACCTGCACACACACGCCACACCTCCACAGGAAGGTAAACAAGGTGTTTCCCCAGGCCTCTTCACACACTCACACACACTCACACACACAGTCTCCCAGGAGGCAGTTTGCTGAACGTGCGTCCTTCCTCAGACTTCAGGTTAAAGTCCACACTAACGTTGCATAACGCAGAGAGCCTGCAGGAGATTTTAACATGTCATTTGACATTCAAATTCACACTCAGGTGCTCAGAGTTCAGTGTTGTGACTCAGCTCTTTTCTTTACATGATGCATTTACTTTTAAATATGTTTCACTGGTGCTGCTGCAACACCTACTTATATTTATTAATTTATATTAATGTATTATTATTTTTTGGGATGTAAAACATTGGAGCTTAATCAATTTTTTTTAATGATAACATTTATTTTTAATAAATTTATTTCTTCTCTCACAGTGAAGCTATGTCAACATTTCTATTTAAACTTGTATTTTTATTCATGTTCATTTTGATTTATTTTCCTAATTTCTTGTCATTTTGGTAGAAAAATGGTAGAAGGAGCCATATGTTAAGGTGTGTCTACAATGTGTTACTTATAACAACACTTTTTAAACTTTATGTAAAAAATATATTGTAAAAGTCTTGTCAGCAGATTTTAAAATGTATTTTTAAATACATTTTAAAGTTGTTTTCGGGCTGTAATCAGGTTCTTTTCCCCCCTTTTTGATTAAAATGTTGATTATTTTCTTGATTAACTGCCATAAAATGCCTAAAAATAGTAAAAAAAACAAACTTTCATCAGTTTTCCAAAAGGCCTAGTGCACATATTAAAGTATTTAAATGATGTGTTATACTTTTATATATGATATATTTAGATTATTATAGTGCATATAGTGCAATTTCAACTGTTGTATCTATATTTCTTCTTGCTTTAATTAATACTTTTATATTTCTTGTTGTTGCTTGTTTCTGTTTATTGTTATTTCATTGATGCTTTTTTTCAAATTTTTTCTATGTAACACTTGAATTTTTCCTGTTTTTGGACTAATTAAGGAATATTTTATCTCGTGCATTAATATAAAAACAAGATTTTCCTGATGCTGGAGCTCATTTCAAACTATTGACTCGTCTAATGTTTCATGAAGTTGAACATCCTGCTGATGAAGCTGGTTTGAACATGTCGTCATGTGATTAACTCCGTATTGATTAAAGCTGCTTTAAACACAAACTGCTGAGCTGCCAATGAATATTTCATGCCGGCTCTGAAGGGGTTAATTAAAATTTCCTGCCTCATGCTATTTAAATGGTATGAAAATGTGCTTCCAGGTCGCAGGTCAAAGTCAAATCTCCCTCCTCTCCGTCCGTCCGGTGCACATTCAAAGCGCCTCACTTCCAGCGTGCAGCGCGACAAACCAGGAACCGACAATCAGAAGCTCTCACAACCTTTAATTATTCATGACTCGGCATTACTGTACCACACAGCATTAGGAAATCCCCCCTTGTCCACTTTCCCCTCATGAATATTCACGAGGGCCGTTTGCTTTCTAGTATCCTTCTCGCTAAATTGTGTGTGAATAATTGCATTTTCATACAGCACATTGTCGTCCTCCCGCCTGCTTAATGTTGCCATGCACACTTTGAAACTCAGATAAGCAGCAAGTCAATCCCGGAAGAAATAAACATATTTAATAAGTCGCTCCCATGCTGAAAATCCATCCAGGTTATCCTCCAAACTTCACAGGTTGAACATGGGCGGCCTGTAGTAGCTGAGCGGCTTCTTCATGCTCGCCTGCTTCCTGTTCTCCTTGGTGATGGGGATCAGCACCACGCCCACCACGAACACCATGAGCCCGATGGAGAGCAGCCCCGGCCCCAGGATGTTGGAGACCCTCCTGCAGTACCCGCCGAAGTACAGGCCGCTGATGATGATGCCGCACGCCAGGAAGCTGCCCCCCGTGATCATGAGGTGGAGGGCGAACCAGAACTCCTCACAGCAGCCGCGTGTGGCCTCCGTGGTCCAGATGGACTCGCTGCGGGACAGGCTGAACACGGTGCTCTCGGTGCGGCTCGGGGGCGTCAGCTGGTCCCGGGACTGGGAGAGGGTGCACTCCCCCAGGGGGATGTTCTCTGGGCTGCCCTGCATGGCCTCCTGCACGAGTCTGTGGGGCGAAGTCAGAGCTAATGGAGTTAAATTATTAATAAATCACATGAAGAGTGCAGATAACTGAGCACTTTAATCATGCTGCTGACAAAACTTTAGCAAAATTAGCATTCCTTAATTGTTAAAATGCTGATTTTGCCCCAAATTAGCCTTAAAAAACAACACATTTTCTATCTAAAAGTAACAACCGTGGAAGTTTCACTGTGATATTTATACGGGTTAAACATCAGCATTAGTTTTCTCAAACTCAAATGAGATTTCTGGTTCAGTTTCATCCCTATAAACAAATATTCTGAAGGATTTTGCAGAAGGGTTTGTACATTTATCATTTCTGGCCTCATTTATGCAACATTTTATACCTACAAATGAGGCAAAAATGTACTTTTTTGGTTGTTGTTGATGTTGTTGTTTAAAATGTAGATTTTGCCCCAAATTAGCCTCATAAAACAACACATTTCCTGTCTGATGAAGCCATATGTTGGTTCTCCTGTTACACTAACAGAAGCAAACAACAAACACCCACCTTTCAATCTGGATAATCTGTGCTTCCTCGTCTGAAGTTTAAATCTCTGAATCATGAGAAAACATCCAGAAATCTAAAAGCGGACGCCGAGTAAAAGACTTTCCGCCCACCGAGCGACCAGAGAAACCAGTAAAACGCAGAGCTCCAGTTCCCCAGTAAACACCAAACCCTCCTGTGCTCTCCCCACCTCCTCAGGAGAGTCAGTGACCACCACCATCCCCTTACCATCATCCACCAGCGCAGGCGGTCACTCCTGACGCTGCAGCCAGGGCGAGGAGCTTCCCTCCCGCTCCCCAGAGGATATCCACAGACCCCACAGCACTCATGCCTCCATTGGTTGGTGAAATAAGCCCACAAACTTCCCCAACAGCTCAGGTTTCTCTGCAGTAGAAAGTGGACAATGAGAGGGAAAAATATCAGCCTCAATTGGCTTTGCACACAAAGAGCAGCAGGGCAGGGCTCGGATTGATGGAGCCAGCAATCACCCACACAGAGACTTTCCAATACAGCCTGATATGTTGGCACGGTATCGATCCCAAAGTACCCTGCAGCAATTATGTGCAAGTTGTAGTTTTGTCCGCTGCACATTCAATGAGATCAATGTGGAGAATAATTAACCCTCACAAACTGCAGGATGGCATTTACTCTTTTGCTCAGATTGAGGTTTTCTGTGCACAGCGGGAACACGAGAGGGGATGTTTCTGCAATATGACACTCCTGCTTCCACCAAACAGCCCCGATGCTGCTTGTGCTCTTTTGGGAAGACACAAGTGTGGCCATTGATCCGAACATGAGCTCGCTCTTTAACGTGATTACGCTCTGCAGAGGAGCCGGCCGGCTCCGTCTTCTCCTCCTCTCCACTTGTACTTACTTAGTAAACATTAAGCGGCTGCTGTTTAAAAAGCAGCGTCCTGTGCTGAGAGGATGCAGCCGGTCACAGCGTGCACGCCTGCAACGCGGAGTTCCCGCCATCAGAGGGCAGCGCCGCCACGCGTTTCACCCTCTGAGTGACGTTTCACAGCAGGATTAGCTAATTAATCAGTTAATTCAGTGTTTTTGTAATCACCTCCAGCTCCTGATGCATCACACTCTTTTATTTTGCAGCCACATGTGAGAAATTAATTAACCATTCCATGTAATGTGCTACAGTATCTCGTGATTATGATGTGCCTAATTCTCTTTAATGGTCCATTTAAGTGGGTTGTGTCCCATTCACTAGATCATAGTCATCCGAGGGTGTTTTTTACTCTGCTGCTGCTGAAGGAGCCGGAGCTGCAGACCTCCACATCACTGTGTTTCATCATGATGAGACACCAGATATGTGCTGGAAACAGCAGGAGAAAGACGTCATTTTGCATCTTAAATGCACTAAAAGGTTCGATTGATTTGGGTTTTGTTGGTGAAAAGCCAAATATATTCATGTTCCAGCTACTCAGGTGTAAAGATTTGATGCTTTTCTCTCTTTTATGAGGTAATAAATTGAATATTCTTCAGTTTTCCTGACGTAATGTGGTGCTTGAGGGAACTAAAAACACAAAAATTCATATTTTTAACTGTTACCTGTCGTGCTGTTTATCAGTCTAGATTCTTTGTGTGGAGATATCTGCAGTAAAAACACGTCTCTTTCCAGGAATAACGACACAGTTACTCACAGATTTCTCATGTGCAGTTTCACGTAGGAACTACTTTCTTTCTAATGCAGAAGAAGAAGAGCTTCCATAACATGTTTTCTTCCAGAAAACATCCAAAACACACATTCAGATGTTTATTTTACGACATTTTGTCTGTTTGCGTCTGTAGATTTTGCTAATTTCAGCAAACTTTAGCGTCATTTGCATATTTAAACATTTACAGAATACAAGTGAGACAAAAATAACTGACTTAAAGTAAGTAAACAACTGGGGAAGTTTCAGTGTTTTTTGTTGTTGTAAGTGTTTGGAAATGAGTCATTTCTCGGCTGATTTATGCAACATTTTGTACTTAAAAACACAGCAAATCTGATTTTTTAAATGGTTGATGAAGTGATGAAAAGAGAATTTCTAAATGTATCTGAATCCATTTAAATGTAAATAAATGGACTTCATTCAGTGATCACAGTAATCAGCTGAAGTTTCACTGTGTTAAACATTTTAACGTGTTCACCTGCAGGATTTATAACATTTTACAACTTCAAAAGAACATTTGATCAAAACTGATGTTTTTTTAATTCTCAAATTCTGGAAATTTCTTGCTTAGTTTCATTCTGAAGGATTTTGCACATTTATAGCCTGAATTATGCAACATTAATACCTAAAAACATTGAGAAATGTGACTTTTTTTTAGGTTGTTAATGATATAGTTTGATTTATGAAGTGATGAAAAGAAATTCTTTACAATTTCTCTCCTTGTTGCCTGATTTATGTAACATTTTATACCCACAAATGTGGAAAAAATGAACCTTTTTGGTTGTTTTAATATGTCAACAAAACGAAAAACAGGAATTTAAAACTTGCTTTATCCCACGTTCACATTTCTACTTTGGAAATTAATGCAAATTAGCACATACTTAAGATAATAATTCCTCATATGCATTTTAATTTACGTACAATTTAAGACAATTATTTTTGCATTCCAAGTTTTCTGAATGTTGGAAATTTGGGGACAATAACAGCAATTTTGGGGGAAATTTCACCATCTGATAAAAACACAAAAAAGGTTTTAGATGATTATTCTGTAAATCTACAAGAAGATAATAAAACATGAGCGAGCATGAAGCCTTTAAGAACTTATATTTCAATTAAAACTGTATGTTTCCAGATGTTTGTCTATAAAACCACTGGTGGATTGTTATTAAAAAGGTAAAAGTTGAGCCAATATATTGGTAAACCGACACACAGGTATCAGTCTAATCCTGTTTGATAACACAAACACAGAGGGTTGCCAGGGATTAGAGCTAATAAGCCTCGTCTTGAGTCAGCACGCGGGTTTGTTGGGCTTTAGCACTGGATTCAAATGAACTGTGGACTTTGAGGTGCAGCGGCGCTCCCTCCGGTTAAAGCCACCAGAACTAAGATGCTCTAACAACTCCAACCCTTGCGGTTTTTCCGAGGCTGTGGATTATACAGAAATACTTTTTGGCCAAATGAAGCCTCGCACAGAGCCTCGTTAACTCCTGAGCAAATATCAATAAAATCCGCGCAGCGACTCATCTGCAGATATTCACCCGTCTGCAGACGAATCAGGCGCCTTTTCTGTGCAGGTGACCTTGGGAAACTAATTAATCTGCTTTGCATATTTACAGCTTTTTGTTGAGTAATCCCGAGGGGGAAGCATGCAAACAGCCGTGGCATAAAGGCTCTCTCACCCATGGAAACGCAGCGTTATGTGATATTCATAATTCTCTCTTTAAATGGAAAAACACTGATACTTTAACTTCAGGACGAACAAGGAACTTTCCCGGAACAGCTACTTCTCTGAGCTTTTCCTGGAATCTCCTTTTATTGACTTACTTCCTCTACAAACCTTTCAAAGGGAGCGTACTCTTAGACAAACACCTCAGGACAGACAGGCTCCATGTGACTGCACTTATATAACGTGCGTCACACCTGCACATGTAAAGCACACAAACATAGAAACAGAGTGAGAGCGTGAGATGCACTCTCTGTTTCGGTTAAAGTCAAACTGAATTTTGACGCTAAATGTTTAAATGTTGCATGAAAGAAAATGTAAATTAGTGAGTTTCCATCAGCTGGTTTAGAGCAAATAAACAAAGCTGCAGTAACGTCCTTTGGTCAGCAGGTGGCAGTGTGACGTGTCTCTGTAAAATAATCTGTCAGTAAACAGGAGAAGAAGAAGACAGAAAGTCTTAAGGAGACGCAGTCAGCAGAAACAGCTTCTTTTTCTTCATTCTGAAAAAGTATTTTAGTCTACCTTTTAGTGCATTTACTATTTTTCAGTCAAAAACACTTCAAGTTAGCGAAAAAAACTTGCAATTGTTTGCAGGCGTCATGCAAGCGTGAAAACTTTTATGCACATTTTCAAAAGTTTTGTCGAATTTTGGTTTTTCTATCAAGCTTTTCTCATGTAAATCTTCAAATGCACAGAAGAATTCGTTAATGGAAACGTAGCTTTTTACCTGTAAATGATGTAACGTGCAGAAGTAACTGTTTTTAAGCCCAACCCTTTTCTTTTACCCCCAATCTTAGTTGAGTGGTTTTATTGCCATTTCCTGTGAACACAAAAGCTCCTTAAAAAGTCACTGTGCATGCACAAGGAGCAGAAAGCAATGCAACTTCCCCGATATGTGCAAAACTGGTGCAAAGGGGTTTTGCATCACATGCGGAAAACACATGTGTTAAGCTAGCTAGCGCATAGTTAGCTAGTTGCTGCTAATCTGGTGACTGCAACCTGCTTTCCTGCACTGTGACAGGAGTTGGCGAAACATTAAGCTGGTAAAATAAGTTAGTAAATGTTGCTCTTCGTGCTTTATGCAACTGAGGTTAAGTTTTGCAGGAAACAACCAAACAAACAGTCAGTCTGTGGTTTATATGGAGGTTAACCAGCTAAATCGTTCACAAAGACGTCTGCAGATCAAAACAAAGGGAAAATCAGGTTTTTTCCACAGTGCAGCACATTTCTCTCTCTTCATCGACCAAACTTTCATGTTTTTTTGTATCATGTGTGCTTCAGCTTCAGCCCTCGGTGAGTCCCAGCTGACTCTGAGGAGAGCTTCCTGCTGATGTTGACTCTGTTTATGCACACAGATTTTATAACCTTTCAGAAAAATCACACAATCTGCTTGTTTTTCTGATTAATTTTAATTGTGCTGCAGAATCCTGCATCTCAAACTCACTCAGCATCTGTAACAAGGGTCACACAGGTGTAATAATATACTATTATCAGCTTTTTATCGTTTCTCTGAGCTGTAATAAAGTCCTGCTGCAGGTGACTTAATGATTGAATCTGAGCACTTCTCTGTCAGTGTGATATGATTAACTTATAAACCAATTAGGGAGGTTTCTCTAAAAAACAAAGGCATCAGTTTCTCTGGTGCTGAATGATTAAAGTGACGCGGACACACAGGATGCTGATTTTAACATATCTGGGTCAGGGTGAAACATTTTTCCCTCCAAATGAATCAAACATGTGTTTTTTCCCATTGCAGGAAAATGCTTTCACCACATGCATCTCCCCGCTTTGATGATCGCAACATCTGTTTGTGTTAATATACATGGCCGTCTGGTTTATTCAGCACGCTGGAGTAAAAATAGAGCGTTTTATTCGTGCTTTCAGCGAGAGGAAAAAGGTATCCGTGGTCCGCTAATGATGGTCCTTGGGTTCTTCCTGACGTCAATGGCCTGCACAGCGCTCCACCCCTGCTCCGGCACGTCAAAGACAGAGAAAGGCAAGAAGTGCTAATAGATGCTGTGGGAAAGGAGGAGATGTGGACTGTATAAACAGATCAATAGCTCAGCACACATCTCTTTCTGACACGTTTGTTATTTGCCCAATTATCAGAGCGGGAAAACAAAGTGTGCCACACCAACGTCTGGGGCTCCTGCTGGGTTTTGTCAAGGTGGGAATGTTGACACAGTAAATCTGAACTGAAGAGGACACACAGACAAAAGTTGCTCTTGGATTTTGGGGAAAGCTTTCTCATTTCCCCCTTTTCTTCGCTGAATGTGATGTTTAATTGCAGCTGATTGTCACTCAGTCTTCATATTGTCAGGCGCCCACACACACAGGAAGAGAATACCTCATGCTAATGTGCAATAACCGAGATAAAAACACACACTCATCATCCGAAAAAACACACATTTCCCCCAAAATTACAGGAAATTCTTCTTCTGCACTCGACTCCTCCGTTACTCCGATTTGGGAAATGACTCTGCCGAACATCACACGTCAGGAAATCTCTGCCTCTGATCTCCGTCTGCCCTCCTTCATTTAATGTGGCTCCTCATCTTTGTGCGCTGGTTGGAATAAATGTGATCCGGCATCAAAGAGAGATGACTCATGATTCATAAGAGTCCAACAGATCATCAGTCGCTGCACTTCAGGTCTGTTCACGTCTGTTTGTGTTGCGTTGTTTCTATCTGTTCTGGTTAGTTTTTACTTCACATGATAAACACCAATAAACAGCTCATGTGTGTCCTAATATACACAGCCTGACATCCAGCAAACATGACATCAAATATACTTATTTCCACGTACAATGAAATGCAAACCCATCGGCTCAGTTTGTGCAAAATCCACCACCTCCAGGTATCCACCATCTTTGTTTTTTGAGACCATTTTTGGACTGTGGAGGAGCGAGGACGGGTAAATCTAAAAATAAAATCTTAATGCTGCAACAAAATGTACGTTATTTACTGGAAAAACTGAACAGCTGACCAATTTTGGTCAAAATGAACTGAAAACTGACTGTGAAAGGGTCAAAGTTCTTGGTTGACGATTATTTAGAAGTAGTGAAATTGAATCTTTGTTTCGGTTTTATTGTTTTTTTTTTAGTATTATTTTATTGTTTACATTGATTTTAGTGTTTGTTAATAACTGTGCAGCACTTTGGTCAACGGAGGTTGTTTTAAATGTGCTCTATAAATAAACTTCATATTTAAAATGTACAGACAGGAAAGTGATCTCACTCTCTTCCAGCTGAAGTTGTATGCAGAGACTTATTACTTCTGCCAAGAAGGTAATATTTTTGGCTTAGTTCTCTCACGTCTGGCCGGATGTTCATGAAACATGATGGAAAGGTGAAGCTTGGTCCAAATAAAAACTTCATTAAGCTTTGGAGCAGATACAAATCTAACTTTTTCATTCTCAAAACAGCAAAATCGGACATTCGTTCTAAAAAAAGAAAGAAAAATAAGACTTGAATGTCGCCTCGAGCATTAAAGAAAATGCAAATTTGGGGCGTTTCTATTAGCTGGTTTAGAGCAAATAAACAAAGCTGCAGTAACATGCTTTGGTTTTATTGAGATTTTGGCGTTTCCATCAAGCTTTTCTCATGCAAATCTGTAAAACTTGCATAGAAATGTTTTTAGAAAAGCTCAAACATAAATCATGCAATCACCAGTGGTCTCTAAAGCAGCACTTCATGACGCAAGAACTAAACATGCATGAACATTTTGTGCAGGATTCTTTTATTTTAAAATGCAGAGCGACATGAATCATAATGCAAACCATCAAAAGGAAGCTCCAGCCTTCAGCCAAGAGAAGAGATTTGGGAAATAACTGGCTTTTCAAACAGCCTCTTTAAAGGTAAGAGTGGAGGCAGCGACCTGCAGGTGACTGACGGCGTCTCAGTGGATGAACCACACGGGCCGGAAGAATACACTCAAAGGGCGATTTTCACACATGAAATGAATAATTTGATGATTTTTCTAAAGCGTTATCTAATAATGAGTCTGTGATGACTCATGTGTTTGGCCCATTTTGGATGAGAGAAAAAAAGAGAGGACCAGCAGCCTTTTGACAGAAGCACAGCAGAGAAAAACCTTTTATCGAAGCCATAAGATTTAACACCTTTTTCTATTTTTGTTTTCGATGTCGGACAGATTGATTTTTACATATTTGGCCGTCTGCAGCCGACGGATCAGTGGATCATAAAACCTCTCGACTCTCTAAGAATAACCGCCTCTGTGTTTCTATTCAGCCTCTCAAATTGAACCTCCATACAAGTTTCATCAAAGAGCAGCCGAGGCATTTTATGTATGAAGACGAGCACGTACCGCTCTAAGTGTAAAAGTCTTGTTATATGCACTTAGAGTCCCGGCCAGAAATACACAAAAGCCTGAGCAGAGTACGCTGTACTTAAGGTGAATTAGCCTTTAATGTAGCCATATGAAAGAGTCTCTTCTGCTAATATATACAGCCTGAACAATGTTTAAGTACGCCGTAAATTGTGTTGTTGCTCCGCACAAGAGCTTAAAACATGCAAACTGCGAAATATATAAGAATCTTACAAGTTCAAGTCTGTGCATTAAGGGAACACTTGGAAAAAAGTGTGTTTTGCTACTTGACATCAACAGCAGTGATCTAACCAGCATATGGCGGCTTTTTCATGGAAGTTTTATTAAAAAATACTGGCTGTTCAGATACTTTGTGGGGCACGAAAAGTTGTTGCTGCAGCAGTAAAATGTACAAAACTGTTTCTTACGAGTCATATTTGCATGCAAACCCAATAAAAAGTGCAAATGTCAAGTTCACCAAGCAACAAAAAGTGTAAAAAGCAGCTTTACTGGTTTTTTATCACCCCGAAAAACAGCAAAATTTGTGAAAGAAATTTCTAACAACCCGTGTTTATGTTTACTGTTCGGTGGCGACATCTAGTGGCCGAAGTTATTAATGCAAGAAAGGAGGAAGTCGGGTATAAAGAGCGACAAAGTCCACGAGTTGAAGTGTGTTTTGCTACTTGACATCAACAGCAATAATTAACCAGCATATGGCGGCTTTTTCATAGAAGTTTTATTTAAAAAATACTGGCTGTTCAGATACTTAATGGGGCAGGAAAAGTTGTTGCTGCAGCAGTAAAATGTACAAAACTGTTTCTTACGAGTCATATTTTCATGCAAATCCAATAAAAAGTGCAACAAGCAACAAAAATATACCTATAACTTGGATTTGGTCCTTAAAGGTAATACTTTAAGAAATTTCTCTGCTCATTTTTAGGATTTGCTTGAGAAAAAGTTGATGGAAACACCAACATTCATCGGAGATGGAAACGTTTTTTTTTTCCAGATAAGCCGTTTCCTGACATGAAAGAACAATTTGCCCAATTCCTGACGACTTCTCTCCATTTTCTATCTTTGTTTTTTCTCTTCTTCTCCTGTTTACTGACAGATAAACCTACAGCAACACATCACACTGCCACCTACTGTCCAAGGACGTTACTGCAGCTTTCTTAATTTGCTCTAAACCAGCTGATGGAAATTTGCATTTTCTTTAATGCAACATTGAACCAAAAGCATCAGTTATTGCAAGTCCAACTGAGCCTCTATCATGTTTATTTTCTATTCTTATTCATTAACTGCAAACAAAGCATCAGGGTAAAGAAAAAAAACCGCCACATCCCCTTTAAATATAAAAGTAAAGTCTGTTATTATGTCAGTTTACATATTTCAATGCATAATATTTCCATATTTTTAACTTTAGATGTTTGGAGTGAAGTAGTTACTGAGATTAGTGACGGCAGCAGATTGACGGCCGACCGACACAAAGTGGATAAAGGTGATGAAGGAACAACAACAACCAGCCGCCATCAATCAGCCGCCGTCAAGATAAAATCCAAGGACGTCACAGGTCAGGACGGGATCAATGACGGTGACCTCTGTGAACCGCAGC
>CAFUXE010000411.1:653260-689480 GCA_903364295.1 Serranus cabrilla
TTCTTTTTTTTTACATTAAATGTCCTCAAACAACAGGCTTTATAGTTAATATTGGTAATAAAAGTAACTAGCCTTTTTTTACAGTGAATTTTTAAAGTAATTTACCTCTTCTTCTTTCTTTCTTTTTTACAGTAAATGTCTGGAAAATAGTGTTTTTTATACAATGCATTTCCTTTGCCAGTGATCTATTACCTCAAACAAGCTCACCACGACCACGAGAACACAACAAAGATGTAGATTTTTTACATTTTCTTTGCATTTTCCTCCTGCAGGCTCAGACGAACCCTCTGCTGCTCTGATAATAAGAGTTACATTATCCTCAGCATCATCTTTTCCGATGCTAAATGCTCGTCTGTGACGATCACGAGCAGCTCGCGGGATAATACGGACTCTAAGACTCTGGGGGCAGAATTAAACTGTTTAATGGACAAACATTTGACCACTGCTGCTCCGTTTGGGCCACAGTTGTCCAAATAACCTTGTTCCTTTTTCCATCTAAATGCAAATGGATGGTATTGAAGGAAGAGGGAGCCACTTCCTTTTGCTATCTGCCCATTTTGTGTGCAACCAAAAGGTTTTTGTTCCTGTATTGTGAGAAATGCATTGCCTGATCGCTCTCCTATGAATTTCAAGGAGGTTGTGGGAGCAGCAGGTTTAATACACGTGTCATAAATGTAATGGGAGTCTCGATGCTTATTGTTGGCGGTGTCGGTGACCAGAGGCACCACAAAAGTTTCAGCGTGTGAGGCGAACAAAACGGAATAATACCAAGACAAAAGGAGGGACGGATGGCTGAATATTCCCCACACGGAGGCTCATCCTGCAGGAAGCAGCGAGGACACTAAAGAGCCGAGTCTGTATCGATCGAACACAATGTCAGGAAAACAGAAAGGAACAATTCTTCTCCAAGGAAACTCTGTGCAAAAAACTTTCTGCACAAGGTCACAAGTATCGACTCGTAATCACAACAACAGACCACATCTCCTAACCTGCTGCAAGATAAACTGGATTAAGAGGTGAAACCTTTAAGTTAATGGTTTGTGCTTTCACTCCTGTTTTGATCTGAAAGGAAAAACTTCTCAGGTGCCACTTTCCATCTGCAGAAACCTGAAATCTGCGGTTTTCTTTTGGTTGCTTTCTGTTTGTTCTGAGTTCATTTGTAAAGAAGTGAAGGTGTCACATTGTTAAATGCCTTAAAATACCCGAGTGAAGGACTTTTTTTCAGAGGTTTCAGGCAAAACCAGTTCAATCGTTTGATAAAGTTCAAAACATCTGAGATGTTTTCAGGGAAATGCACAAGAAACGGACGAGACAAAGCAACAGGAAGAGTAAAAAAGTATTTTTTTCGATGTCTAAAAGTCTCAATTTCATGAAGACATGAAGCCCAATTCAGACCAAAGATTAGGATCAATAACAGGAAACAACCAGAAGTTATTTTACAGGTAATTTCTTTAAAAAAAATATGGATAATATTCGGTAAGCATCTGTATTTTAATATATATATATATGGAGAATAACTAACGTTTTTTTACTCAAATTAACATTTTGTTACGATTTCTTTCCAAAAAATTACATTAAATTAAAGGTTTTATTATAAGTTTGCAGAATCTTCTTCTTCTGCAGAAACTGCTGCAGCTTGATTGATTCCCTGCTAACGAGCTGGATTTGCTTCACACAGCTACAGTCACACATTAATATAACACGGATTCTAAATATGAAAGTGAATCGACGTATACAACACACATGATGTGCTTTAATAGTTTGTAAACAAACAGAAAATGCACAAGAACAGTCATATTTTGTTGATTTGAAGCCTTTAAATTCGTCTCCAGTTATTTGTGCAATTACACAGAAACCTGTTTCATTCACACCACATGTAGCCGTGTTATAAAAAACAAAACTCTATGACAGACACACAGCCCCAACAGAGAAAGAAGCCTTTATGGCAGCAAATGAGCCTCACAACATCGTTTAAATAGAGTTATGCTGCATGAATAGGAAATATTGCACATAGATAAAAAGGCTCTTGGGATGACATCATTATTAATTAAGTGAAAAGAAGTTTGTGAAGATTAGTTAGCGAGGTGGAAGGGCACAGATATCCGTCTGAAGCCGTCTACTGAACAATTAACACCCTCCTCACATATATTTCATCACCTGCAAGAACTCCAGGAGCAGAAAATCAGATCGTATGTACAAAGACAATAATTTGGGAAAGAAGAACAATCTCTAATTGACATCATTTAATACAGAACTGGCATAAAAAAAAAGGAAAGCACATCAATTTTTAAAGTTAATTAAATTAATTTGGCCAACTTTCCACGTCCCTACAAGGTCAGTCATTCAAAAAAACAGTAGATTAAAATGTGCAACAAGACGTGAGCGTGTTTCATTATAATGGTGGATTAACGGGGGATGAGACGTTGCTTTCCTGCCGCGGAAAAAAGACAAATAACAGGGAATTCAAGTCTTTATGTACAGTAGCTCAAATATCTGATCGTAGAAACAGCAAAGGTCCTGATGGGTTACTATCTGATTAGTGTTATCTCCAAGAGAAACCAATATTATTGGCATTTAGGGGAAAGGACAGTGCAAGTCTACAGTCATCCTGCAGACTCTTCGGTGGAGGTCTTCATGGGTCCAGAATTTCTGATTGGAAATTAATTTGAAATCTTCCCAAACTGGCTGATTTTATTCACTATTCATACTTAGTTATTCTATGAAATTTTGTCATGATTCCCGCAGGAATTCTTCAGTTTTTGCTAAAAACATGTGAGGTCACAGTGAACTTTAACCACCAAGATCTTATCAGTTCATCCTTGAGTCCAAATGAACGTTTTCATACTAGAGACTGTTGATTTTGGATTGGAAACCTCACCAAACTGTTTTTTATCCACTATTCGTACTTAAATCTACAAGAAAAATGCATTGATAACCAGAGTAATTGTGAGCCAGGAGGCTCCGTATTATAACCCATATTTACGCTTATTGTGAGGTGGTGACCTCTAGTGGCCGCAGTAATTATGACAAGAGCAAAGGAGGAAGTTGGTGTTGTAGGATAAAGAGCGACAAAGTCCGCACAAGGAGGAAGTTTGCATGGATAGACGGACCAAAAAACGCAAGAGAACTTTGTTCTTGTTGCTGTAAAACCAAAATTTAAGTTGTTATTTTAAGTTAAGTTCCGATGTTAAGTAGTAAGTAAACATCCATATGTTTACAATTATGTCACATTCTACCTCATGTTTGTAATTAAGTTAAATTGTTTGTCATTATTCTACGTATAAGAAAGTACTTATTGTAACCGAAACCGTTTTCTTTCTAAACTTAACCAAGTAGTTCACAACGATCGAATTTTGTGAGATATCACATAAACTATTGTACAAAGACATAGGTTAACAAAAAACAGATTAATTTGGATCTTCATTGTTTTAACATTGATTGGATTTGTATTTCATTGTCTGGAAACGGGAAATAATTTTTATTTCTTGGGACTTAATTAAAATTGAAGTCCCACTTCAGATAACAAACAGCCAAGATTTCCACCAATTAACCTGCAGTTGTGGTTTGACAAGACGAGCACTGAGTAATTCTGCTGCTCAGTCATTGCAGGAGAAAAATACATCTTTAAAGCCGATGGATTGAGCCGAGAGACTCGATTTAAATCCACTCAGGTAATAGACATTTTGACAAACAGGCTTGAGAAACTCTTTGCACAGAAAACAACTTGACAGATTAAGTCACAGGATTGGACGGAGTGAACCCATGAAGACCTCTACTCCCCACTTCAACAGCACTTTTTACACACTAAACGTGACAAATATCCAATAGAAATACCTTCTAGTCTGATTGTTTTCCTATTTTTGAGACTCCTTTGATTACATTTGTGAGGTATACGTACTGCATCATCTACCACTGCACAGGTTTTCACTGCTGGTTCTGCTGGTAAACTATAATCGATAATATTGCACGAAAAGCTAAGACAACGAAGACAAAAGCGTGATTGTTCAATTAAGAGCACATGGGATTCCATACAATAAGGCATTGCTTTAATGAAAACATCTGGACAAACAGTTCACAGTTTTAATTAATGCTTGATTGACGATTAGCGATTATGACGTCCTCTTTGATTGTTCCAGTCAACACATCGACACAAAACTACGACCTCCGAAGCTCCGACACAGCGAGTACCTGATATGTAGAGATGGAAGCAGCTGGCCAATCACAAACTGGGCAGAGTGGGCAAAGCAAAGGACATGTGTGAACAGAAATTAAGCTAATTCAAACAACCATCAGGCTCCAATTTGAGACTGAAGCTGCCAGTCGACGGTGGTCGTTTCGTACACAATCATTCTATGCTACAAGCACAGTTAAAGAAAGAATAATCCCCATATACATATTACATCCACATATTTTTGCAGACATCTGTGGAAATAATATTCATTTGGGATCTTTGCCTTATCTAAAATTAAAAATTATTAATTGGGAATCCGTGATAGATTCCAGGTGGGAGAAAAAGAAAACAATAATGTCAGAAAGGGCCAGCTTTTTCTTGTTTTTACTGCTGCTAATATAGCCTATTTACAATCATCTATTGTATGCAACAGAAATAGCCTCTGCTTTCACTAACAAGCTGATATGTCCTGGCCGTTTACCAAAGAAGAAGAGTTAAAATGAACCAAACCAAAAAAAGGGAATTCATTAATTGTGCTTTTT
This sequence comes from Serranus cabrilla, assembly GCA_903364295.1. NCBI lineage: Eukaryota > Metazoa > Chordata > Actinopteri > Perciformes > Serranidae > Serranus > Serranus cabrilla. The sequence continues at coordinate 657,974 of CAFUXE010000411.1, forward strand.
AACCCACAAATCCACTTCATCGTTGAAATGGGACAATTTTTCAGAGGCACCACTTGAAGTGCTTAATCAGTCAATGAGAATCTCTAAAGCTATAACAAGGACTGAAAATACAAATAGTAAATATAGTATATTTATATATTTATAAAGTTGATACAATTCCCTTCCAGTCCCATGTCCAGTTTTAAAAAATATTTTCTTCAGGCTGTCAAACGTCTGACGTGAAGATTCCCTCTTTGTGTCGAAGCACAAAGCCCTTAAGATGCTCTAAGAGAGAAAAGTCTTTGCCGGGGTGGATTTGTGGATGAAACAGGAAGCTTGTGCTAAAAAGCTGGAAGAGTTTTAATGTAGGAGGTTGTTTTAAGAAGAAGACAGAACACCTCTGCTTAGGAGACTTGCTGATTTTGGAGATGGCGTCTGTGGGGTGTTTGGGAATCCCGCGGTTAAACAGTTACCTCGTTCTTACTGGCAGTGCGGTATGTGTGGTGGTGGCCGGGAATGTACTGTAGGTGGTCCACCGTGTGTGTTCGTCGGGAGGCAAACGCCTGCCTCTTCGACGTGGGCGCTTGGTGGTTGACCGTCAGCGTGTTGTAGGAGTCGTTAGAGGCACTGGGTTGAGAGTGCATCTTGGTCATCTTGTGGCGGTCCATGACGGGCGTGACGGGCATCAGCATGTCGGCGTGAGACATGGCCCGCGCCATCGCCTTCTCCCGGAACTTGTCGCGCCTCATCGCCGGAGACAGCAAGGGATCCTGGGACTGGAGGCGGTCCGCCGACAGAAGCTGCTCCTCCGAGAGGTGGCGGCTGCTGCTGTACGCCGCGGCCGCCATGACGCCGTACGAGGATAAGCCGTAGTCCCCGCGACGTGGCGTCCTGGGGGGAGACAGGACGTGGTCCTGGGACATGGCCCTCTGGACCCGGCGGGGACGCTGCCGCTGCTGGTGCTGCTGAGGATCTGGGTTCAGCTTCACCATGTGCATCGGGCCCCGACCGCCAAAGTCAGGATGATGGTGCTTCCTCGTGTAGTAGTCGTCCACGTCCTTATCACCTGAGGAGCAGGAAGACAAAGGTAATCAGGGAACGACAACATCAAGACTCCTGGACTTGTTTTGAGTGAATACAGTCTTGGATGTTTGTACTTCTGATGTAATGTTGACTTTGAAAGCTTGTTATATTTTAATTTAGTGTTGCAACTATTAGCTTTAAAGAATATCTCTCAGAATAAACATTTAACTGTAGTTAGTGATTCCAACATTTCCTAGAATTTTGCTGCAGCTTGGTGGTCGTTTGCTGTTTCCAACCAGCCAAGTTGCAGTTAACATCCATGTCTGTCCAGACTCGTATGTAGCCACAACAGCAGATAGTGCTTTAAATATGGATGTTGCTGCAAAGAATCAAGCATATTGTGATGTCATAGACCTTCGATCTTCCGGATATGAAAACTTCATCATTTTATCCTGTTTGACATTTGTACGAAATTATTTGCACAGGAATTCTTCCATTATGGCCAAAAACATGTGAGGTCTCAGTGAACTTTGCCCACTAATATCTCATCAGTTCATCCTTGAGTCCAAGTGGATGTTTGTGCCAAATGTGAAGAAATTCCCTCCAGGCGTTTCTGGGATATTGCGTTCATGAGAATGGGACGGACTTGAGGTTCAAGAGAACTTGTACTTTGATTTTGACTATCAATATCTTATAGTTCATCCTTGAGTCCAACTGGATGTTTTTGCCAAATTTAAAGAAATTCCCTCATGGTGTTCCCGAGATATATTGCTTACGAGAAGGGGACAGACTTGAGGTCCTAGTGAACTTGAATTTTGATCTTTAAGGTCATCCTTGAGTCCAACTGAAAGTTTGTGCCAAATTTAAAGAAATTCTCTCCAGGAATTCCTTGAGATATTTCCTTTTACGAGAATGGGATTGACTTGAGTTCACAGTGACATTGATTTTTTAAGTTTGACTCAAATTCGATTCGATTCGATATTGGTGGTCAAAGTGGGCTTTGGGCCGAATTGGAGGAAATTCGCTCAAGGTGTTTGATCATGTTCATGAGAATAAGATGAATAAACGGACATCCTGTCAACATAATGCCTCCAGCCCATTTCAACAACTTCTCAACATGCAAGTTGTAATTTGCAGCATGAGATCATTTCCTCTCCTGTTAATTTTTGGCGACATTTCATAGATCAAAAGCAGGACTGCTCCTTCTTCGCTAATTAGTCGACTAAGACCAAAATAAAATAGTAGTTTTTTATATTTTTTATGCTGATTTACTTATTTACAGGAAAGTTATAAGCACATCCTTGGTAAACACACCATTTGAAGTGATGCTTTGCTTGAAAAAGTCAGACTCACAGATCGGTTGATTAAATAAACAAATCTAAATTCATATCTTTGGTCGAGGACAGCCCGAATCAAAACTAGCATAATACCTGCAGCCCATGTATGATCATGCAGGAGCCCTGTAGGACTTGTAAAGTTATCCGCAACGTGCAAGCACCAATAATTTGTGATGCTGCTACTACATGAAATCTGCATGTAAGCAGTGCGCACAAATCACTTTTGTGAAATGGGCCCGAGGACCACAAAGGGCCCAGAATGGTTGAAAAGCATTCGGGAGGAAAATGTTGACACATTATTCTCCATTATATCCGTCCTGCACCTTCTGGCTGCTGTTGGAGGGATGAGATGATGATGGTAATAAACAGTTAGCTGGAGAGTGCTATTCAAACAGAAAAAGGACGAAACTATTCAAAATAACAACAGCAGACTCATCAGCGCGGCTGTCCTTCAGCGTAGAGGGGACTCATCAGCACGCCACAGCACTCAACAGTTCATGAGCAGGTTGTGCCTGAACGGGCAACCGGTTATTTAATTCCTCTGCCAGAAAGCAGGTCGGTCTCTCCGCTGGGTGTTTCTAATGGTAAGTCATTTACGGCTGTATTAACCACAGGCGGCAATCAGCCCTCAGCAGACTTTCATCTACCTGTTTTTGGCAGCGCTGGCACACAGGGGGACACTACCACAGAAGCTCTCTGATTAACTGTTGCGGCGGAGGGGTCGTTACCTCTGCAGTAGTTAATTATTGCAGAACACAGAGGTCGAATGGCCGTTTTAGGACCGACCACGCTTCATCGGGTCGTGGATGAAAAGGGATGATGGGAATTGTTTGTCTGGATGCTCGGCTCTCTGGGAGAGATGTCACGCCTGGATACAGAAGGTCACCTTATTGTCCCTCCATGAGGGGCTTCATGTCCACCGCTCTGTGCATTCCTAATGAAGGAGGCCCAACTTTGGCCCTGCGGCAATGTGCTTCAGAGTTTTCCCTGAAGGCGTCGTTTAGATGTGACATTATGGCAGAAAATGTCAACCAAACTCAACCAGAGGCTACAAGTATACAGACAATCGAGAAGCCGTGGCCCATAGCTCCACTGATAGGTCAGACTCCAGTCAGTGAGAGAGATCTGTAGTGATTACACACTCAAATGTTAATGTGCGAGGAATGCATTATCTGCTGCTATGATGGGTAAAGAGACATAACATAAATGCTGGAATAAAAGTCTTGCAGGGACACGGGGGAGGGGAGTCATGTCATACGGATCACTTTCTGCTCCGACTTTCTCATTAACTGAAAAACTGTAATAATGATAATACTGTTTAGTCACTAACGAAACCTTTTTCCAGATGCTTCTGTTTTGATCTGTTCCCAAAGCTTTTAAGTCTCCATCAATATAACAGATCTTTTTCCAAATTAAAAGCTTAGAAAGTGGACTGTGTGCATGCTAGCCAGCTAGCATGCTAGCACATTAGCTAACCTTAAAGGAACAGTGTTCTACTTCCACTTAAAGTTGGTTTATTCACTTTTCACAGTAATCTGTGTACATACTGTTCACAGTATTTATAGTTTGTCTTTAACAGAGTGTTTTTGATCATTTTGATAAGATAACCATTAGCAACGTAAGCTAGTCACTTAGTGTAGCACCAATGTTAGCATCTGCTGGAAAGGAGTGAAAGCTCATGTAAGAGAAATAAAAAATAATTAATGAAAAGCACAGAGCTAAACTCTGTAGGGCTAAACACACTCCTCATAAACGTGACGGTGCTTATCTTCACTTTAGTAGGCAGCTAGGCTACTAACTGACCGGCTAACCTCAGTATTTTAACACATAGGGCCCTAATTAAATAATCTACAGCAAGTGGTCTAAAGTGCATGGTGCAAGTTTAAAATTGTTTTTTTTTCTTTAAATAGCAGGAAAATACTGCGGCATTGACTTTAGACCAGATTGTTTTTGTTGGTCAGTGACACAGTTGCTTTCTTTTTCCCTTAAGAAAGCCCCAACAACACATCTGACCACATCTAATTTTACAGCCAGCATGCCCAACACTACATGGCCCCTGGGCATGAAAATAACAACTTCATCGCTCTGAAACAAGCAGTGACAAATGACAGCACCTCCAGACTGACGTGTGGACAAACTCTGGACAGGGTGACACAAACTCGGTGCTCTAGCTTCCTGTAACGGTCTCATAAAATGCCTGTCGGGTTCAGTTATGACTCTCTTGCACTCGGGTCCAAGTTAGGTACAAACCAAGCGAATATAAACAAAAAAATTGAGGATGTCTGCAAACTTTTCTGCACCTGCTTTCTGTAAAAATGGGCTTAAAAAAGAGCCTGTTTCCTGTTTCCATCAGAAAATCTCTCCTATTCCTTCAAAATAAAAGCTCTTTATGTTAAAAATCTGTGCTGACAAAGTTCATATTGCTTAATAGCAACTTTAAAGTGATTAAAAAACAAATGAAAACTGGAAATAAATAGTAAATGAGAAGGTACAAACAGTGATATGAAACTCTTTGGCTGAATGAATTGGAGCTGTGGAAATAAACACTATCATGAATTTATTATGACGACGTGTTAACATGGAAGCAGATTTGATTTTGCATTAATCAGCATCAACAGCAAAGCAAAAAGAGCAGTCTCCTTCCTAAATATAATAAAATACTCGTATTAAATCAGGAGAAATAAAACCTCCTTTACTTGAGGATTCAGCGTGATATTAATTCCAGTAGAAGGTTTCTCGGCTGCCTCCAAAAGCTCCACTACGACTGCACTTCCTCTTCCTCTAAAACTGCCTTTTCCACCACTTGATTTAAGACCCCGCTTTTCACGAGTGTACACATGTTACAGCGTTTACACTTTAAGTGACTGAAATGATTTAGGAGGGCCGATGCATATTGCTCCATCTCATCTCCGTGCCGCGGATAAAATGCAGCACTTTACAATTAACATGATTGCGAGAGGCTAAAGGGTCCCAGACGTGAAGCGGGGCTGCAAACACAGGAAATAGCTAACAACGGCTAATTAAACCCCAGCTCCCACTCTGCTAGATTAGATTCAATATAAGCAGTATATTTATGTGTCAGCTATTGATCACAGAAGACTGTAATCATATAATGCACGAACACTCATGAAACTGGTGCAACATCAATTATAAAGTGATCTTTGGAGAGGTTTGGAGCGCGAGCGGTGAAATTAAAAGGGGAAACGCAGCAATTTCATTTATTTTTTTCATTTATTTTGGAGGATTAAAAGCGGCTTGTTTGTACTTTAAGGTGTTTTAATCCCTTTTAGGGTGATTAAGGTGGAAGACAACAGCCAAACAAGATTTGTGCTTTTTTGCAGCCTCCTTGGAGGAGCTGAGTGGGTTACTTTAGAGCGGCGTCCTCAATCTCTGCCTTGTTGACATCACTGAAGGACAGTGGAGAGAAGGCGAAAAATTTGAAAGTGAAAGGAGATTGCACTGATGCATGTTTTTCCATCACAAAACCAATGACACATTTAAATGGCTCCCTCTCAGAGTGCAACATCTCTTCAGATTCAAGGGCAGCGAACGGTGCATTCACGTGTTTTCAGAGCGAAGAAATCTGCAATGCATTGAATTCACTCCTGCAAATTATGCATTGAAAGTACGGCAGCAGCGCTCTGTATGGATAACATGCTCCGCCGTGTTTTCACTGACAAATCTCTGTAAACACAGAAAAGCTTCTGCGGGAGAAAGGAAATGTTTTTAGAAAAGATTTACTGTCAACAAACAGGTTAAATGTGATAACCCACGACGTGATACACAGCCAACATGCAGCGTGTTGTGCTCATATCCATCGATTGACAAATAGGCGGCGAGATAAGGCACTTCAAAGCACATATTCCACGTTGTTTACTTGAGTGTATCACAGGAAGTCTGGAGGTAAAAGCTGCGAGAGGAAACTGCTCTGTTTGATGAGTTTACTGAGTCTTCACGATCACACGAAAACAGTCCAGCAACGTCCCGCTCCGACGCGCTCATCGCTCTAATTCTGCAGCTAAACTGAAAGCAGTTCAAATAAAAACACTGATGCATGAAAAATAGATGGTCTCAAGTGGAGGATCTGAAGTATTCAACTAAAAATGGTGGTTTGTCAAATATGTATCTGTTCCTGGTGCTTTAAAGGGTTTGTTTGAACCAAAGTCCTCTGGAGCTCTGCTGCAGCCGAGACAGAAGACAGATAAACGCACTCAGCTTTTATACACTTAGGTATTATCCAAACACAACATTCAGATTAAAGAAACACTGTCTGTATTGCAACTTTTAACGCTTTATAACTCCTTTTAAAAACTTAGCAATTAAACCTAACCTTGAACTCTTAAAAAAAGAAGGTTTGATCACAAATCTCATCAAAAATAGACACTTTATACAAATGTCTTACAATATTTGTTGGGTAGTTACTGTGTGGTGAGTTCACCGTATATTTTAGCTGTTCCTCATTAAAAGGAAAGTGATGTGAAGGACAGAAACACAACAAAACTGTTAAACTATAAAAGTGCACTCAGTCGCTTCCTGAAGCTCACACAATTGTCCCTCTTGTCTCCTTTACGGTCAAGATGGCAGCAAAGATAATAAAAAACTGAGATTTATTTGTCTCGTGTTGTGCCAAACTTTAGTTCATCAGTGTGGGATTATTCCACCGCTCCAAAATGAAACCAAACTTTTCTGTGGATGTCAGATTTTAGCCCGAAACAGACGATATGTGGCTTGTTTTTTATCCTCGCCGAGTGCGAAAAGTGTCTTACTGCCTTGTGACTGAAGCGGTGAAGAGGAGTCAGAAGTCAATGACTGTACAGAACGGAGCAAACAATAAAAACAGGTATTTCGAACATTGAATACACTCAAGGACCTCTCATGGCTGCAGTCAAACTCTGCACAGAAATATTTGGCTGATGGGTTCAGCAGAGAAACACACACACACACTTAACCTGATCAGTTCTTGCATCTTGCACAAATATTCATGCTGCTCACACTGACAGCTTCCCTGATCGTTTATAGTTTTGAATTCATGCAAAAATCACAAATCTAACATCAAATAATCCTTGTTCTGCTTTCATTCCGCAAATGTTTTCAGGCTGTGAGTTGTTTGTCCTGCACCAGAGTTTATTTATGGCTGTTTGAAAGCTGTAAAACAAACCGTGAACTGGATAAATAAAAACCCCAGAGCTTATCTGAACAGGTTGGGTGTGAAAGCATCCTTAATCTTTAGGTTTATGAATGAATGTTTGAGTGTTGGATCACAAACTGATGACAGTGTGTTTGTAGAAATAGATGGAGTTCACTTAAACCACATCATCTACCTCCATAAAATGCTTTCTTCTGCTTCAAACAGCCATCAGACCAAATATTAGACGTAATAATCTGTTCTGAACTGCAAAAAACTGCATTTTTATTGCTGAATAATATTAGTTTGGGATCATTTTAAAGATAAACTTACTCTGGAAACTCCTTTCTTTCAGGCAAGAATAATGTTGCCATTTTATATAGTTAACTCTCATTTGTTCCTATTTTATGTCCTATTACAGTTGTATATGTTAAAGTGTAAATTCATTGTGTTACTATAGTGCAGCCACTTGTTTTGTAGCAGAGAAACGCGGGAAACATGCAGCCGGTGTGAAGGACACGACACTGTTCTGGTCATGATGTTGCATCCAGCTGCAAATGTCACAGCGCAGATAATACACTGTAGCATCGCTGAGAGATTAAAGCGCCATCTTGTTGGCGTATAGCAGCCATTCAGCCGAGGAAAAAAAAAAGCGGCTCTTAATATGTCATTAAGAGACATTAGCAACATGACATGGGCTGCAGATGGAGCCAAATTACACGCCAATTAGATGTCAGTGGATGGCCGATAGATGAGTCGACGGGAATGAGTGTGGAGGCTGCAGCACGGCGCCATGCATTTTAAAAAGTTTATTTCCCCAAAAAGGTGAAAAAGTGAGCTGCATGATGAGCCGCCAAACATCTGGAGACACTTATCATGATGCATGTCTCTGTAATGGACATTCAGATGTGACACCAGGTTTGAACCTTTTAATGCAAAGAGCGCGAGGTGACGTCATGCCCCGACTTTCTGTTTTCAGTGCATCAGGCAAAAAACACGGCGACGGAGGACGAATGAAGGACCACCTACTTAATCTGTGCAGAGAGGAGGAGTATTTACTTAAGTCAGACTTGAGGGCCAGCTCGTAGGAGGGCGGCAGATGGCTGAGGTTCTGGAAGGATCTGGACAGGGACAGGTCGTAGGGCTCCGTGGCTGAGGTCAGGATGTTGTTCATCCGCTGGGGTCGCTCTACAGGGGACAGGGAGGAAGCGGTGCGGTGCGGTCAGAGTACAGGCAGGCAGAGACATGGCTTAGACACTGGGAGCCTCTACTGGAGCAAATAGAGTGGGCAGGGTGTGATGTGGTGAGAGGTGCACTGGGAAGGACTGGAAACAACGGCTGGAAAGGTTCAGTTTCATTTAGAGACGTTTGGTTTTGCTTGATATATTTGGTTGAGAATTAATATCAGCATGTTGGGTTCTATGCATGTTTATTTCATGCACCTCACTTTAGGTAAGGCATCCTTTAAATTTAAGCTATTATTATAAAAGACATGGCTGCAGACAGGAAGCCGATTTATATTACCTGCATTGACTTCTACTTGGTGCATTCAGACCAAATGTAACAGCCAATTTATAAAATGTGGATGTACTCTCAATGACGTCACCCATATGTAGCTGAAAAACACAACCCATTTTAATTATAGATAACTTTAAGGTTTATTTTGATTGAAACAGGTAAGTTTTAGGTTTATTTCTGCTGTAACTTGGGCATTTTAACATTGGCAACATCTCTATGGAGACTGACTCACTTTTTGAGCCAGCCTCAAGTGGCCATTAGAGGAACTGCAGCTTTTGGCAATTCTGTGTCTGAGGTTCCCACTTGACAGGAAGCCTCTTTACTTCATCTGCATCAATTTCTAAAGGTGAATTCGAGTGTAAAGTTAATTTCTGTCTCTCTTTATTTAAGCACAAACATCCTCTTGTATCGGCTGTTTGCACCAAATAAACATACATTAGTTGTTACTGTAGCTAGTGCGATGGGGATGACTCTGCAAATATGTTCCATAATTAGTATAAATACTTAAAAAGACTAATAAATCTGGGGGTTTTTTCTGTTATTTTACTTCAGAAATTGTCCTTTTGTCCTCCTCAATTTGTATACGTATAAAAGTGAGTCATCTGCGAACAAGTGGAGCCACAAGAGCACTGGTTTCTCACAGTTTTTTCACAGGAGCAAACTTCTCTGTGGGCCTTTCACTAACAAGAAGATGCTTTGATTATGAACTGACGAAGGACAGAAGAACAGTTGACTTGCATAGAATAGACAGTGGTAAAGAAAATATAGAGCATTTCCCCATGTACGGCAACTAAACTAGTCATTTTTTTAATGAAGTCCTGTGATTTTCCCTTTTAGTATTTCATGGTTATGGTTTACTGAATTCTGATGAGTTGCAGAAATCAATAAAAAGTACCAATTTGTGCTTCACACATTGGCAGCCAGCTGAAAACTGCATCTGTTAGCTGCGTCTAAGCAGCTCTGACACTGTGAGACGCTGCTCTGTTTTGGGCATCAGTGGGATGTGTGGCACCGTGAAAGCTCCCTGCACTGCGCTGCGCTGCACGGAGCTCCTGTGGCTTCAGTATTTGGGACGCCCAGTCATGGGTCAGGAGGCGCAGCGGGTGGGGGGGGCTGGGATACGGGCAGGGACTCTGGTGGTGCTGGGTTTATAAATAGGACTGGGTGACTACTGCAGCAAGGAGGACAGGGACACACAACACCGAGGAGCATATGGTGTAGAGGGGAGACATCACTGAGTGTGTGTGTGTGTGTGTGTGTGGGGAAGATAGAGCCGGTTAGGTGAAGTGAAAGAGTAAAAAATAATGTGTGAAGAGGAGATTTGGAGATCGGACTAAAGGTCATGGACTGTAATGCAGCGGCGTGAAATTTTGTGACAGCAAAAGATACACAAGCGCTTAAAAAAAAAGAAAAGAAAAAGAGAATAAAAAATGACCCCCAGTGTGCAGGTAAAGGATCTCTACATGATATGTGGAAGAAAAGGGTGAAGAAAAAATACACATAGACACCATGTGTATGTGTATTACTTACCGTATCTCATTTGTCTGTGGGCTAACAAATCCAAGTGAGAAAGAAAGGATCAATAACAATCAATGTGCACAGTATGTTTCAACACTGGAGGCTGCCCCTCAGAGCCACTGCTGCAGAAAATGTTGCCATGGGTTAACACAAAATCTAAGTGGAATTATGCATAACAGCCACCCTCCTCATCAGAAGCTAAATAGACTTCAAAAGTGCCGTTTGAAGAGTTTTATTTGGTGCCGAAAGCACTTTTGAAACCCATTTTCCTCGTGAAAGGCCGTCCTGTTTGAGAGGCACACAAGCACATGTGGAATGTGGACCGTGGCGCTCCATTAACAGCGGAAAAGTTTGTAAAATGACTCAACGACACGGACACAAAACGTCAGCCTCTGCAGGTTTGGGAATATCATAAAGGGAGGTTATTTTAACAAGTGAGGCCAGATTCCCTCTTTAATTACACAGTGTTTCATTTCATTGCCGTTTAGATGCGGGAGCGTTCGGTAACTCCACACTCGGAGCCGCTCTCCTTTCACACAAAATCACATTTAGAGAAATAGATGGGATGCAATAACAGTAATTGAGTTTTCAATAACTGCAGCAAACTGCACGGACGATCCTGTGATTATCATACACTTTTTACTTTTCATTTTCTCCGAGGACTTCTTTATCAGTTCCTCGGATTTTAATTTCCCCGTGAAAGATATACTTTTGTCCTTGAAATTGAAAAAAGTTTATCTGAAGAATTGTTTGGCTTACTTTTCATTTGGAGACGGATAATAATGCATATCATTTGGGAAAGTCAACTCGGGTCAATCACCAGCACTTAAGACAAAGCAGACTGCATAAAACTTTATCATAGTGCTGGAGAGATAAAGCCTGGGGGGCTGCGGCATGCATTCAAATGCACAGTTCATTACAGGTTTACACATTTGTATCACATGTAAGGTCTCAGGAATACGCTGTATTTCTGTGTTTTCTTACCCATTTTCGGTGTGAGCGCGGTCAGATCCAGGTGGCTGTGCTGGTAGTCATGATGGTGGTTTCCTGTCGTAAAAACAACAGTTTACAGTTAATGTCAGCATGGTAACTCCAAGACAGTTTATCAGCTTGGTGTTAAAGGGTCAGTTCAGTCAAAACCACCAAAACAGATGTTTTTGTCTCTTCACCTTTGAGATTTCTTCTGCAACCTCAATTCAAGACTAAGGAATAAGTTTTAGTAGCCTGAGGCCTTTTTGTTGTGATTGTCATTAATCATGCTTTTTGCTTGCATGGTTATCTGCTTTATGTGAGACTGGTCTCTCAAAAACGACAGTGTAGGTTGTTCGTAGAGGCAGCAAAATACGACTCATATTTACGTTTTTAGACTTTCCTCCTTCGCCATCTTGCTGACGTGATAGCAAAGGTTGGTGGCGATGTGGGGTTTAAATGGTGGATGTTACACTCGGGGTGGATGTATCGAACAAACGGTGGACTTTAACCAGGAGAACAGGGTTCATATCTCATGTGAAAAGAAAAGTAAACAACTTTTTACGTAACTTACATTTCTTACGTAACTTCGGTGGCTCACGTCACCCTCGTAACTACTTCACTTCCTGCATTTACGTACATTTATTTGTTGTTTAAACTGTTTTTGACGCCTAACCAGGACGTTTTTTGGTTATGTTTAAATAACTGAACTTTATACGACTCCGGCCACTAGAGGGCGACGGAGGACAGTCTGAAAATGTGAAGATGAGTCGTATTTTGCTGCCTGTACAAAACCCATGGGACCATTTTTGAGAGGAGACTAATATTAAACTACAGGTTACGGACTTCCATAACATGAATCTGTAGTATTTTCCTCATTTTCCAGGTGGATGAAGTGAGAGGCCGGCCTTCAGCTATAAAGAGCTGTAAAGAGCGCTCTGAGTACTTTAATGTGCTACACAAGTAGCCTCGCCTTGTTTTTATAAACCTTAAACCTCCTGGATGAAATAGATGTTTTGTCACTGTTGGTCAGAGGATGAAAAATCTGTTGTGGGATTTGTTAAACTGATCCGTTTTAAAGAAGTTCCTCTGCGAGTTGAGCACAACAAGCAGCCTGACACATATGATCCTCCTGTTCGACGGAGCGTCAGCTGGCTTTTCCATCCCGTCCAGTCAGTGTTTGCAGCTTCCCCCCTGATACGCGAGCTTTGATTTCCAGCGTGTCTCGAGTGAGCGGTAAACTGTCACCGCTCAGAAACGGGACTGCGAGTGTTTCTCTCCGTCTGACAGAATCCACAGCGCTGTGATTGATTACAGCCCGTTTACAGGGGAACATGGAGGCAGCTACACCTCACGGTGATCCATCTCTGCTGTGAGCGAGTCATTTCATGTTGCGCTAATATCGTTACGTGTTGTTTGAGCGGTTAAAGAACAAAGAAACATCATCTGAGGCCTCCGTCGCTGAGCAGCTCTGGGAGTTCAAATAACTCCAGAGAGTGGAAATATTGCCTTAATTCAATTAAGAGCAAACAAAACATGGATATGTGATAGTTGTAGCTTATTTGCATATAAATATGTTCATCTATCATCCTATAAGCGTGCTAAAGACAATAAAAACACGCCTCCGATAGCTTAAACCTACACATGAGCTCTGCAGTGAGCTGTGAAGTGACGCTGTGTTCTGCTTTTGTTAAAGATCAGTGCCTGTATTTCAATGATAATGCTTTCCCCAGCGGCTCCACGTGACATTTCTGACAAATGTTATTTGACTTCTGCTAAGATCTAAGCCTCGGCTCTCAGGTTTAAATGTGTTTGAGTTCCTTGTAATTGATATTCAGCTGATGGAAGAATGTAAAGACGGTTAAATGGTTTTAAGTATCTGTGTAGCATAATTATAAAACAAGTCTTTGGTCAATTCTCCCTGCAGCTGCTCTCCAATCTCACAGGTTTGATCAAGGGACCAATTATAGCAGCAACACACAGCTTGGCTAAATTACCCTGCTATGAACTTGAAATGAAAGCAGCAAATAAATAACAACCTTTTACTATCTGTGTAATTGTACAAACTGCTGTTTTCTCTCTCTCTCCCACAGCAGAGAAACCAAACCGCCCCATAAATTTCACACATTAAAATGTACAGCGAGTGTTTAACCGAGGTTCAAAAGTTTATCACCGTGCCAGGACGGTTTTTCTTCGAGGTAATCTCCGGTTCAGAGTTTACACGTGTGTGATCCAATTATCCTCTTTATGTGAGGCGTCTGACTGTTACTGCAGTATGGAAACCGAGCACACACACTGTAAAAGAAAACCTAATTTATAATTTGTTTATGAGGAGAAAAGTCCAGCACTTGATAGAAGTAGCCAGGCATGAATCAGCCCCGGGGAAGTGAGCAAGTCACACAACACAGAGCACATTCACACCCGACGCAGTTATTTGTGAGGCTGAGGAGTGTTTGAGTTCACTTCTGTCAGTGGAGAACAATTTAATTTGAAAACTGCAGCAAGATGCCAGAAAATGTGTCTGTGTCCTCGAGTAAACTGCAAAGATCTGGAGCCCAAAACATCAGTGTTTGGATGTCATTTAAAGGCAGCCTGATGCTCATATTTATATTTATTAGTTTGTTCTTATAACTACTGATAGGATGGGAAGCAGCTTATTAGCAGATAGGGTTAGTGAGTAGCTGTGACTATAAAAAAGGAGCATTTTAAGGCAACATTGTTACGTTTCAGGTCATAAAAGTCAATGTTTTACATTGTAAATCTTCTGTGAGCTGGCTGGATTTATTCCAGGACCAACACACATCTGCAGAAACACCATAAATTCTCTCATAGAGGATTGAAAATACCTTTCATGCTAGGGGGCAGCAAAAGCAAAGATATAAAATATAGCATACAGTAAGTGACAAAGGACAATAAAATAAATAAAATGAAAAAGGAGCATCTGTAAATTAAACCAACAGAACTCTAGAATTTTGGTGACTGATGATTCTTGCAATTTTCCAGTGTTTCAATGTTCAGTTGTTTTGAGTTTTTGTAAAAGTTAAGTATAGAGTAAAGATCCGGGCAGAGCCGGGAGGCTTTAAGGACCTCGGCTCTAACAAACCAAGACTGAAGAATTACCCCGAAAATGTATAGAGCGAACCTAAAGTCAAAGCTTCCAGAGTCTGGTTTGTTTCGACATCCTTTCCCACCAAAAATGACTCCATGAAAATAAGTGCTGCAATAAACTCCAGTCTGTTACAGCAGCCGAGTCTGTTTCCACTGTGTGTCACTCTCCGTTTGCACCTTCCACTAAAACCTGACGTGCAGATGTTCTGGCATGTTCTGTGTTTTAATGAACTAAAACAGGAAATGAAAAGCAGGTAGGAACATCATTAACTGTAGAGGAAAGTTATCGTTATCATTCCAAAACGCTGGGAATTAATTGGCTGCTTTCACAGCTTCCACTCGACTGTTTTGCACCAGATGTTTGAGTCTGGCTGCAGATAAGATCCGGCTCACAGCTCGTCCCAAAGGTGCAGGAACACGGCTGGGTGTGTGGCTTTGTGCAGCCCGGTCATATCAGGAAAACCATTTCTTTTTCCATCTTATCCTTCTAAGAATTCTTTATTCATTTTGACATTTTCACCTTTATTGGGGGGACAGAAGAAGACAGGAACAGGGGAGAGAAGAGGACAACCAGGGAAACATTTGTCTGAGACAGAAAGTTTGTTGCATCAAAGATTGAAGTCAAATATCGTGATACAGCATTAAGATGTGCCTTGAATATAAAAAGAGCTACAATGCTTGTATTCCATGTTTGCATTGTCATGAAAGATTATATTACAGGGTACAAAAAGGGGAAAAGGTCAGAGGCATTTTGGTCCGTGCACGGCTCTTAGAAATAAAAAATAAACAGACTAAAACACATTGTAAATTAATTAGGACTAGAAATACGTAACTTTGTTGAAGTTTACAACCGTGTCTGTGCAGACTTTTGTGGGTATTCACACACAATTTTAAACAGAAAGTCTGTACGTTCAGCCAACCTGATCCCACAAAACGACATGAAATGCTTGTTTAAACACAGAAGTTTGCGAATGCATTTGAGAAGTTGAACATTTTCCTCCTTTAGGGTCGCAACTTATCACATTTGATGCAATAAAATATGCACAAGTAGATTATAAATTCCTCTAATCATGTTGCAGCGTCGCGGCCTGAATGTGAACGTACAAAAAGTCTCATTTTCCTCCTGAAAGGTTCAAACTGTTGCTGCTGCAGTTGCACCACAACTGACCGAGAAAGTGGAGCAAACGTCAGGGGACTCCTCCGTCTGCTCGCAGCCATCAGTTTTATCATTAACGCCGAGCTGCAGCTGACACGGAGAGGAGAACATACCTGCTACTGTTAATACATAATGCAGCAGCTCGCTGCCAGTTAAGTGTGTCACATGGATTGGCTGTAGTGTTGCAGGCGGCTCTGTCACAAATGAATCGAACGCTTCCAGGTTCCAGCGGGTGGACAGAGGGGTTCCCACTGTGACCCAGATCCATTTTAAACGGCTCGCTCTGGGGAAGCTGATGGACAGACGCTGGCTGAGAGTCCATGCTATGTCATTATGCTGGCAGAGTGTGGAGTACCATGTGGACCTGGTGGGACAGATCACCTCGTTTTGCCCTTGTGTGAATATGTGTGTGTGTGTGTGTGTGTGATGAGAGGCAGAGTGACACGAGAGGGAAAGATGAGAGCGTCTTCACCTTCCAACCACTCAGGACTTTAACCTCTAACAGACCTCAGAGGAGACGTTCAGAAAGAAAATGAAGAAGTTACAGTAAAATCAGAACAATCTGAAGAAATGAAATCATTATGTGATAAAAAGGCTGTTTTATCACCATCACTGTGAAGTGTCACTTCACCCAAATCCTTCTTTTTAGAGTGAAGTAGGTCTGTTTGAATAAATAAATCCTGAAACGTGAAGTCCTGGCCTACTCAGGAAGTCTTATTAAAGTATTTGTCTCGAAAATAGTGACAAAGACTGATTTAAATGAACAGTTATGCTTAAATTTCAACCAAATTTTTTGGGAAATTTTTTTTTGCATAATATGTGTGTTTTCCCACTGTTAAATAAACATGTGACTGCAAAATCTTCTACCAATCTTTTATTATTTATTGCATGTCATTTTGTGGTTCGGTTATTCACTGTAATGTGACAGCATCCATCTGGAAACTTTGCTTCCTGTCTGTTTACCATTTTATTTACGGTTTTATTTCCATGTGGTTCTATTGAACAAATGCAGAAGAAGAAGAAACAAACAGATAATTTATTGAAGGAGTTTCACCATCCTTTGTTTGTTTGTTTGTCGGTTAGTTTTCTGACATTTCAGCATTTCATTTTGTGTTTAATGCTCATTTTTTTTTAAATGTTTGCATGAAAGAAACCCGGAGTGGACGTCAGTGCTCTGACTGATTTAATCCAAGTTTCCATTCAAGCTGCTAATATTTGACACAAGCAACAAAAAGGCAGCAGTGACAGTTTTTGTTCTGGACGTGAAGCGGCAGCTGATGCTTTAATCTGTCGGCTGGAGTCGTCTTTGATGGCATGTTGTTGACACCACATCTGCCATCTTTTCATTAATGAAACACCCCGGAGCTTTTTGATGGCACATCTCAGAAAACTGGGAATTTTAAAAAATGTATGTTTTCCCCCTAGTAGCATTTTCCACTTTGTGCACTTAACTCAATTATGGTGTTTCTCTCTGCACATGAATGAACCTTAATTCTGTGTACGAGTGAACTTCCTGAAATCATCTCATCTTGTGAAGACTTGGCTGTTTTTTCCATCCTTTGCTGACGACAAATCGGTTAATTTTCCGTCTCACAGGCTGCAGCTGGGATCAGACTCCACCACTCTGCCAGAGCAGTTTCTTACATTTGCACATTTTCAGATGTTTACGACAGAAAGCATCGGCCCACAAACACAGAATCTCTCATCCTTACCCGTACGGAGTCACGAGCCGGACCGATGGCGTCCCGGGAGTCTGTGAATTACTAACAAGGATAAGCACAGATTTATCTGATGTCTTCTCCGATATGTCAGAAGTAACATCACACAAAGCTGCCGTTATCCTTGCCGTGGAATATGGGACTCCGTGAAGTAAGAGGCAGAAACAAAAGGAGGGGAATGAAGGATCCGTGTGGACACCTGAGGCTGGAACGATCTGGGGTCTTCAGAGGAAAACCTGCAGAGTCTGAAACATAACACTGCTGGGAACACTGCAACCAGGGAACTCTTAAAATGCCTTCAACCTTTCCCTTTTCAGCATGACAAACTGTTACCACAAAGTTAGCAAAGGGACTAATTAAGTCCAGAAGTCTATAAAGAAATGGTTTTCCCAGTAGGAACTGGACTGGACACCTTTGGGATGAGCTGATGAAATTCCGGTTTTCAAGGTTTTCCTTGGAGGTTAGTGCTGCCGCAGTATGTTGCTTTGAGAACCAGAAATTGTTGAACTAAAGGAGGATTTTTATTTCCCACATAGTGATGATGAACCAACTGCAACATTTTCCAAACCTTAACCAAGAGTTTCAGTTTCCTAACCAGCAGCAACTGTTGGTATTGATTGTTTTTGCAAACTACAGATATGCTCATCTGTGGTAGAGCCTCCAATTGTGACACAATAATTTTGAAGAGAAATTTTGAAATGTTGCAATGAAGAAAATGTGAATCAGCTGGTTTAGAGCAAATAAACAAATCTGCAGTAACGTCCTTTGGTCAGAAGATGGCAGTGTGATGTGTTGCTGTAGGAGAATCCAAAGAGTGTGCAAGAAAGAAAACAGTCAAAGGAGATAAACTTTAAGTCTTCAGGATTCAACTGGCCAACTTGTTCTTCCATCCATGTCAGAGGAAACAGCTGATCAGTCATGTGACTAAATGTTTGCTACGTCAGAACTCATTCAGAAAGTGTTTCCATCTCCCGTTTAGCGCATTAACTGTATTGGAAATAGATAAAAAACACCTCAAGTGAGTATAAAAACCTAAACTTTCTTGCGGCTGAATAAGAAGGTGGAAGAGTCTCATATGTCACGTTCGGGTGTCCTCATACTTTTGTCCATAAAGTTTATCAAATCCTGCAAGAACAAAACGTTCAACCTCATTCAAACTCTGTGACATTAATGAATTCCACAGTTCCGGTGCTTCTTGAAGTAATTAAAGAAAAACTTCCTGCTCCTTTTCTCTTTATTGAACTCTTGTGACAAAGAGTGAAATGAGTTTTTAGCTTCCATCTGTACTTAAAGAAAATCTACAGAATGGAGCTCTGCTTGGAAACAGTTTCATGAGGAAACTTTGAAGGTTCAAAAGCAGAATTTAATAGGACTCCCAGCACAAACACAGGACAATATATGTCAGAAGTAATTAAGAGAAGACACACCAAGAATTTTCAAACTCTCTTATCAGGTTTGGGGTAAAGGAAAGGCAGCAGAGTATTCCAAAAACGAATTATCCACTAAGTTATTTTCCATAATTACGCTCCATGTTTTCCCGTAATTACGTTGGTAGTTTGGCACAAAGCAACTGTTGATAAGCAGGCTGATGAAATGATTAAATGAAGGAGAAAAGGCAAGGCTTTGTGAAGACACCACAAACTGGAAAATTACAGCCGAGATCTTTTTAATGACTTTGCAATTATGAGTTGAGCTCGGCTGCTGGCTGGCATTTAACAGTGTACGCCATGCTGAATCTAAATGTTTACATCCTTCACTTCAATTTGGGAGATCGTTTCAGTTGAGACGCGGCTAATTTGAGTTCACGCAAGTTTTCACTTTGATCAGACACGATTGCGCAGTCGTGCAGCGCGAGAGATTCACTACAAAGTCACCCTGAACAAATAACTGGCTTGTTACTGAGCTCCTGGTGAGCACTTCAGCACCTCAGAAATGGAGGTTTCAACCCGTGTGTTTCTACTTGAGAGTCTGTCGCCATTTCCACTCCATCCTTTCAGCGCCATCTATAATTCTGACAGATCAGTGTGTGTCTGTGTGCCTCAGACGGCCCGCCCTCCTCTCCAAGAAAGAACAGAGCAGAGGAGAACTGAGGCTCGGCATTACACATGACGACTTCCCACTCGGGCCCCCGGAGGCTGAGGATCTCTGTTTCTCCCGTATTGATTAGGGATTGTGTGTCGCAGCTCCTGGGTGCATCATGCGCTCCTGACATGCTTTTTTCCAGTCAAGAGAAGGCACAGCCCGTTGTTTTCCTCCCCTTAGGCTGACCTTGTGACTTCTTAACAGAAATACCAAATTCCTGCAGCTTGAGCTCTCTGGAGCCTGCAGGCCAAAGGAGCAGATAAGTGACAGTGGAGGGGGAAAAAACTGGAGATTTTTCACAAAAGCCATCCTTAGAGCTGCAGCTACCACTGAGGGCACAGGTCATGTTGCTTTGTATTCTGTAATTTGTTGGTTTTTGGGACCTCGGGGAGTTTGGAGTCTCCAATTAGACACTTGGTGGGGATGTTAGAGGTGATTTTGACACTTTAAAGTGGGTTGTTTAAGGGAAACAAGATAAGAAATACAAGGTTTCACTGTCTCTTCCCTATTCCCCCTAATGCTGGCAGTTTGGAAACTAGTGGTCAAAACTTTCTGAAGCCATTTCAAACAAGCAACCCTGGACTCATCCAGAAGGAGCTGCATGCATTGAATCAGTTGGACTGAACATTAACTGCTGGCTCCTTTGTACAGTGTGTGAATGGTAAAAATCATTGAGCGAGGTGTGTCTTTAATGCGGCTGGTGCAGAACCTGAAGACTACAAACATCTGAAGGTAAGAAGGAGGGTCTTTTAAAGGAAGCCGCCAACGAAAATGTCGAACTGGAGAAATTAGATTAGATTTGGGAACTTCAGGCCGTGAGGAGTGAAAATCGTCGGACAAATTTCAAGAAAAGGCGACAAAATGTATGACGAAATTACAAAAGTTGCCACCCCAAACCTTCAGAAAACCGAACAAACATGCAAAGGTGAACAAGTAGAAGGGTTATTTAAAGGAAGACGCCAATGAAAATGTGTAACTGGAGAGATGATTAGATTTGGGAACTTCTGGCGGTGAGGGACGATACTGAAATCATTAGACAAATTCAAGTCTTGGTGGTTCATGACTAAATTACAAAAAGGTGCCATCCCTCACCCAAACCAAAGTATTGGTATAGTAGAGTATTTCAAGGATGGAAGATCAGATCTGACAAGATGAGAAAACCAGATTCAGTTCACATGAGAAACAGCCTGAGAGAATTAGGAGGGTAAGGTAAAACTGATCTTTAAAGAACTTTGTCTATAACAGGAAACATTGCCAATACAGTAAGAGTAAGAATCATGTTTAAACGGTGCATGAAAAGATGGTGACATGATATTAGAAGCTGCTGGCTGAGTCTGACTCATCGGAAACCCCTGCAGGAGAGTTTCTCTGCAGCTTCCTTTGCTAAACGAAGACTAACCTAACCTTGGAGTTCATGGAGGGCAACAACAACATAAAAAAAAAGAAAGAAACAGCATCAGTGTCTCGCTACTTAGTGACTCCTCCAAGAATCTTTTATCCGTGGAGTAAGTGGGTGTTATTTTACTTCCGTCGGCGGATCGCTTCTTGGCTCGTTGCTGCGCGTCTTCGAGTGGCTTTGTCTCCTTCACACTTCCACAGAATCAGAGCAACAAGCGCCCCTTCTCCTCCCTGCCTCATGAGTAATGTGTGATGATTACAACAGATAATTACATCTATTTACATATAAATGTGATTGATACTTGTCCTACAGAGTTAAGCTTCCTTAAGCCGCTGCAGGAGCCGTTTGCCACTGATCTCGTTATAATCTATCCATAATATTTGGATCCTCCATCTGAAGTTACCTAATTAAATGATCATTCGGCACAAGTAAACAAACGGGGATGATGATGCTAATTAACGATGGCTGAACACTGCGAGGCGCTACGTGTTGGGAGACGCCACTATTGCATCCGTCTAATGGCGTTTATTAGGAGACTTAAGATTAATACGGCTTCATAAAGAGACAGAGGAGGATCTGCCCCCCCAGCAGCAGAGCCGGAGCGACAGTCTGAGAGGCCGCCGCTCTAATTGATTAGGTGCTGTCACCCACGATATCTACCGCCCTCATAAGAATCTCAAATGAACACTCCAGTGATAATGCCAGCACTCGTTAAAATCTGAGCGCAGTGGGACTTTTGGAAATGTCAAGATGAACCCAAATGGTTTCCAAAACAAGAGGACCTTTTTTTAATAGATGCCACAAATCCCATTTTCATAACAACAACGTCTGATTGTGTATTCAGAAATTAAAAGACACAATCAAGTTGCTGCTCCCTCTCCCTGCTGTGCTTTTTAATTTTTATTGGCCCTGCCTGAAGCCCCTGGGTGAAGGTGTTAGGAACATTTGCTCACCCTGTGTAGCCGCGTGTCAAACATGCCCTCTAGTCAGGTTGCGCCTCAACAGGTACACAGTCAGACTGCTTATTAAAACGCTGGCTCCCAGCCCACAGAGCCTCTGGGTTTCTTTTGAAGTGGGAACGTGCCTGCAGCTCGCCGGTGGGCTGCAGGTGCAAAGTGTTTGCCAAAAGGCGTCTGGTTGGAGGTTTGACCCCCGGGTCACACTGAGCCTCCATTTCCTCGACACGCTGTAATAATCTTGGCACACTTGGGGACTTTCACTCGTACTGCATGTCTCAAATGGCACGCTGACCTTTTCAGGAGGTGCCACATGTCACAGCCTCCTCGGAAAGACGATTATATATCGCTAAATTTATTGTGTGATAAAAAGAAAGTCCACTATTCTTCATCCTTTTTTCTTCTCACCGAACTTTAAGATTTGGGTCAGGGTTTGTATGTTTTACTGTCAAAATGCTGCTTTCCCAACAAGCCCTTCCTGAAACCTTTCCCCAAGTGAGCTGATGCTGGTTTCTGGATGATGCTATATCCATCCAAATCTGTATTACAGGTGGTAATTGGTAAAATCTGGCACAAAGGCCAAGCACAGTACTGCTACTGATGCCACATTAGTTGGGATCCAAGACCGAAAGTCACACAATGAAACAAACAAATCAACTGATTAATGCATCAGTGGACCAGCATCTCCCAATCATTCTGCAAGGTAAAATGACTGTTTTTGTCAAAGGAGTCTGGTGGCTTTGAAGTACGGTGATACTGCAGACATTTAAACTGATATTCTGCTGTAGATGAGGTAGCAAAGAAAAGGACCACCTCAAAAATGAATATTAAGAATATTTCCACCCCTTTACCTTCATTAGAAAGACATTTAGAAAGGTAAACTGGAGCAGTTATCTTTGCTTTCTTTAAAGCCACCAGACTCCATTAGTAAAAACATCAATTTTTTACAGCAGAACACAAAAGTTGCTGATCTAAAGTTACCACCAGCTGATTCGGTTAGTTAGTTTGGATCTAAAAATGTAAAATAACGTGCATCCACAGCAGTGCATCCTGTGGCATGATTTCCTAACATCGTCTCAGCTTGTGCAGTTTCCATTTCAAAAACGCAGAAAACAATGCAGATCACGTCCAGAGACGCTGTGACGCAACTGCACAACCCAAAGATTTTGCCCTGCAGGAAATAAATGCACTGCCGCATTTCTGAGGTCAAACTAAACTTTGTTCCTGCAGCAGCACCAACATTAATTGGGAATAAACAGCAGAAAACAAGAGCAGAAGCTGTCCCAGTTTAAGAAGTAATGACCTTCTCCTCACTTCTGATGAACTGGGTTGGATGTCAACCTGCAGTCGTCCCAGTAATGCTATTCCAACAGGACGTGGACACCTGCTGTCCCCCAGAGGTCAGTCCTTCGCCCCATGCTGTTCTCACTGTTTTCATGCTTTCCTGTCGTCTAATTACACAGCAGTTTTTCATTGCAGCACCAAAAAATTATACTCTAGTGTTCAATAAAAAGTCCTTTGATACAGTCACACTGATCTGTTGCTTTCATCTGTTTGTCCAGAGAGAATTATGAGTCCATCTTTGTATTTGTCTGCTTTGATGGACAGAGACGCTCTGTTGGACTGAAATATATGAAACTGACAAATGAGTGTTGTCTTCATGAGGTTCGCTGGTGGAATCAGGACTTTGTTGCTTCCTGTAGCAATACTGTTGCATCATATTGGGAATTTTAAATTGAACAGAATTCAAATGGACACCAACAGTAACACGAGAGCCCATTTCTGGCTTCTTCTTTTGCATCTCTTATTTCAAAAACACATCAGCCACCAATGAATCGTCATCGTCATTATTTTTCTGCTGCCAGGAGGCAAGTTCATGTTTTCAGGCTGCAGAAAACTCTTTATATTGTTTAACTTCTAACAGGGTCACAAGTGTTTTCTGATTAACCGCAGTCAATCAGAAAACAATCCCAGACTCCAGGTTTAGCTGCACCTTGAATGTCTGTTTGCTGCACTTTGCTGCTGATGGGTGTTTTTATAAAACCAGGAGTAACCTTCATGCCAAGGCATGAGTCTATATAACGTGAGTAAATCATGCATCTTGACTTGCAGTTTCCTGTGAAGAAATTAGTTTGTTTATTCGTTTTTCTTGTGTCGCATAAAAAGACTACAACTTGCGTTTTGTTGTGCAAGACTTTTCCTTGAAAGTGTTTCTAATCAGTCATTTCAATGTCAGTATTCAAAGGCCAAATAATAAATATTTAAGGTTAGCAACCTTTCTGTCTCTAGCCATGTTTGCATTAAAGTCGAATCGAATTTGAAGTGGAATTTAGAAAAAGGAAAAGAAAGAAAACACAGATAAGTGAGTTTCCATCAGCTGGTTAGAGCAAATAAACAAAGCTGCAGTAACGTCCTTTGGTCAGCAGATGGCAGTGTCTTCAGAAATTGATTCAATTGAGCAACTTCTAATAGTTATTGAATGTCAGAGGAAACAGCTGATCAGTCATGCGAGTTAAATGTTTACCATGTATGAACGTATTCAGAAAAATCGTTTTTCTCTCCTGTTTCGTGCTTTAACTATTTTTCCAAAAAGACAAAAAACCACCTCAAGCGAGCGTAAAATATTTTATGTGCATTCCAAAAAAAACTGTTGTTATCCTGGGAATGTCAAAACTTGAGACTTAAATGTTTTTGCTTTTCAGCAGCCAAATCTCTAGAAAATCAGGTTTCCCTAACTTTTTGTGAGCTAAATGACAAAATAATCCATTATTGAATGTTGTGGATTCATTAACAGCAGCTTTAAGGTGTCTGACTGCAGTAAACTCATCCTGATGATACCTGCCCTTTGTCTCCGTGTTTGTACTACCTTGTAATTTCCCCACTATCCTAAAGGTAACATATGCATACAATTAACAACAACCATTAATCTGACAGGAAACGACACAGCAGTCCTTTTAGAAAGCGAGTTAATTGACTCGTTTCTCAGGCAGGTCTTTTTGTACTCGCTGTGAGTCCACAGTTTGTCTCCCGGAGCTCAAAGCGCCCCCCCACGGTCCTGACGGCAGGAGTGACCACTAATTATACAACAGCAGGGGAGCACGCTGTGCAGGCAACCAACTTCCTACAACAGAGAATGCACAGTTTCAAAATGCTTCTTCCTGTTGCTTTCCTCATGCACAACATTCATCTTAAAGCAGGTGTGTGTTGATGTGAAAGAAATGATCGGATGCCGTGTTGTTTCCTGCAGCCTCAGATCAGATTATCAGCACCGGAGAAAGGATTTATTTTGAGAAAATGTTTGGGGACATTCTCGACTGCATGAGGAATAAAAACCTAAACAGTTGTTTCCTATCTGATCTCAACCTTTCCGACTCAAAA
The DNA here is from genome assembly GCA_903364295.1 of Serranus cabrilla. Classification (NCBI taxonomy): domain Eukaryota; kingdom Metazoa; phylum Chordata; class Actinopteri; order Perciformes; family Serranidae; genus Serranus; species Serranus cabrilla. The sequence continues at coordinate 683,240 of CAFUXE010000411.1, forward strand.
GGAAACAAAGGAGGAGCAGGTGAGAGGCTGGAGATGAAATAGAGGCCTAAGAGAATGAATGTATGAAACACAGGAGTGATTGTCGGCTTCTGTATTACAGCTTTTTGAAGAGCCGTCTGGTTTGCACAAAGGAGAGGTCAGTGAACAGATAAGGGTGGAAGAGGTGGATCGGAGAAGAAATCCCACGCTGCCAAACAAAGAGAATGAGAAACACAGGTGAGAGCAGAGGACGGATGCTTCCCCCCCGAGGGATGCAAGACATTTTCTGACCTAAGCTACTTCAAAGAGGTGATGAAGACGAGCAGCAGGAAGGAGTGACGCCACAAACCTGCTCTGGGAGATTAGTTATTGGCTTATGAACATAGTCTGCATAATAATAGGGCTCAAACACGAGCAGCTGGTTCATGTGCAGAACAGATCAGGAGTGATGCTACGTCTTCAGCTAATGCGAGCTAGCTTGATTAGCATTGAAATATTTCATCCACTAGATGGCAGCAGTTAGTGAAGGCAATAGGATCACTGATGCAATAATATAAATTCACAATATAAATTCCAGATAGTGTTCTGGATCACAGATCACCACCAAAATCTAACCACCTGTTCCTCGTCCCAATACACATGTTGTCCAAAAATTTCATCCAAATCATCATTTATTAAATCATGTTTTATTGAAGAAAACTTGAGACTAACAGTTGAGACCAAAACCTTATTATGAGGTCATAAATCAAGTGAAAAGTAGGATTATTATCTTATTGACTTGCACACAAACTGGCTTCTTTTTGCAGCTTTGGAGTCGCCCCCTACTGGCCGTTAGACAGAATGCAGGTTTATGGCACTTCTGCATTGCTTATGATTCTTCAAAGCCACTAAGTGTGGATTTTTTTTTCTTTTATCAAATTAAGTGCAACTGGCAATTATTTTGCAAGAAAAGTGTCGACTTGAGGTCATTTCTTTGTGCAGCCATTAACCACACAGTCGTCATTAGCACATGGCATTTGCAAATTAAAGCAGAAGTTAAAAAAAGCTTGTGAATTTGTTTTATAACAGTCCTGTTTTCAAGGACAGGAATAACCTTTCATCCATGATGAACATCATCTTTGATAAATCTGTTAAGTGTCTAGACAAGTGAAAACTGTTTCCCAAAGCCCGAGGTAAAATATTCAAATTGCTTTTTTGTCCAATCAACAATCCAAAAGTCAAAGATATTCACATCTCATTGACATGACAAAAGAAGAATAAATAAATCAAACTAATTGATGAACCAAAGTCCACCTCAGACAAAGCGGTCCACATTAAGTGAAGCTTCCTTCTGAGCTTTCAGTACAAACAAATGCAAATAAACGATGTTTCCCTTTAACCCGCCTCAATAACATTTCCATTTTTAGTCATGCAATCGATCAAACCAATCCCTGCGTGAAGGCCTGTTTTCACTCACACCTCCTGCTGCGATGACATTTGTAACACCATCACTAAGTCCTGCTACCTTCACTCCCCTCGCCTCACAAAAGCTGCTTTCTTTCTCCCAATCCAAGTCCCTGATGTGTGCAGTCGATGCAAAGCTTCAGCCCTGAAAGCCTCAGCGGCTCCTGCACGGGATCAAACATCCTGCAGGTATCATAGAAAAGCTTTTTAACACAAGCTGCACAAAAAGGGAGAGAATAAAACGTGTGATTTGCATTTCTGTGCATGTAGAGGATGTACACGGAGGGACCTCGGGGCACTCATTTACAGTTGGAGATGAAGAGGAGAAATCAAACAACAATTTGGGAGATTAATTTGTTCGGAGACGCGTCGTGCCTTCAAGTGTCTCACAGTGGAGTAAATGAAGTCGCTGCTACCTCTTGTCTTCCATCTGAAGACTCCTGCTGTCAGAGAGCCTCCACAAGCCACATTTTGATCTTTGCTTTCATGTCTTTCACTCTTTTCTCCCCCTCTAACCAAACATCTCGCTTTTTAATTAGACGCAGGGAAGAGGCTGCATCACTGCTCTGTGTTCTTTTCTAACCTGAACCTAAAATACATTATTCAATGTGAAAGGAGATTGCATTAACCGCAGCGAGAATTCACAGTGTTTACTGCAAATACGGGCCTGTGGCTAATACGGCGTGACGATCACACAGACAGCACTTTATATTTATTGAAGAAAAAACAGGATATTGCACTTCGAGGACCTGATAGATGAAAACTAAATAAAAACTGAACCTAGCCAAAAGTGAGAGATGAAAATGCTGAAAGGAATCGGGGTGCAAGGGAGTTAGAAAACACACCTCTGCGACGACTGGAACAAACAACACCCGGGCACTTCTCACAAGACAGAGTGATGCACTAACAAGCCCTCAGAGTGGCTCGTTTTTCCACCTCTCGCTGTGTCTGTTCATTTTGGGTGCCAGACACATCTGTCTGTGGGTTCGCAGGGGTTATGACTGCTTGGAGATGAAATCCTAGTGGGCATTGCATGACTGGAATCCGTGTAGTGATTTGGGGCTGTCGGCTGCTGCTCCTGACAAGGAAACACGATGTCAAAACAGCAGCTTTTGAGGATGGAAGCTGGTGTTTTTAAATTGGACGGGATGTGCCGCACCACCGGACAAAATATATAAGAATATCTGATCATAAACAAACAGAATCCTGCTTTATTTCAGCCATAAAGATAATCTACGTCCCCCAAAGTCTGCAGAATAAAACCCTCGCCGTGTTCGTTTGTGTAAGTTTGGCCTGCAGCTGTTTTTCAGCTTTCAGTTGCAAATGGTGGCAGTGTCACATTTCATAAATGACGGGAGATAAATTCATTAAGCCTACAGCTCTTTTGCATGCTAATGCATTGGCCACAAGTGTGCAGGGTGTTCAGTCTGATTAGTGACAAACATGAGAAGCATCTCATGTTGCAAACATTTTCTGTGTTTGATCTCAGCTGCACAATAAACAGTTAAATCATCCGTCCACGCTGGTGGAATATTCAAATCAGTGTTGCAGAGGTTGATAGAGGTCATAGATTAACTTTAAATTATCTGGTTGACAAATCATCAAGATGGAAGCTCTTCAAATAATTGGAGGAGGAGGAGATTTAAATTTAATTACAAAAAGGTCTCAGAAACGCTGATCAGGAGTATGTGAAGTAATGAGGCTCCATTATGAACTGGCAGGCGCCTCCTTTTACTGCTGACACGCTCAGAAACCTATCACCACCTTGGCAGATTAAAACAATCGAGCACAAACATTTTCAAATTCATAATTCATTTCCGACGTGATGAGTGAAGCCGGAGAAGATCGTCGTTTGAGGGAATCAAAGAGCGTCAGTTACATTGGGTCATACGGCGCAGCGGGAAAGACGGTTTCAAATAATATCCTGCTAATTAAATTTCCCCAAAAGTCGGGCAAAAGCCATTAAAATGACTCCGGTGCTGTGTGAGAGCAGCGTTATTGAAATTGCATTCATCTGAAGCACATCAAAAGATAAAAATGGTGATAAAAGAAAAAAAACATTAACTGTGAGCCGCTGCTGGGTCACATCATTAAACCGATGTGTCACTGCTCTCCTCCACTGAACTGGATGTAACACTTCTCACACTGAGCATGGGATAAAAGTTACTGTTCATAAAGTGTTTAAATATAACTTCACATTATCACAAACGGCTGAAACACGATCACAAAGTCCTGAAAATCTAATGATCTCAGGTCTGACACGTGGAGCCAACACGGAAAAACCTTTAACCTGCTTTATTTCTAACGGCCAGCAGGGGGCGACGCCGCGGGCTGCACAAAAGATTGCATAGGAGTCTATGAGAAAATGACCAGACTTCTTACTTGATTTACGACCTCAGTACATATTCTTTTAATGAGTTTTTGGTCTCAATCTTGCACAGTTCAAGGTGCAAACAGTCACTTCTGCAAGATGGCAACAGCCAAAAAGCTGCACTCAGGGCTTGAAAACAGCCACAGTGATGCAACCCGCTGATATGTGGACAGCTTCTTTTTATGCAGTTAATGTATATAAGACATGCAGGAACCAAAACGTCTCATGCTTCCAGTGCTGGTTCCCTGTCAGAGGTCTGATGCTGCATCAAACGCCCCTCAAAGTAGAAACAATGGTCAGAGAGCAGCTGTGCTTCCAGCCATTTAAATGACGGCTGTTGAATTTAAAAGCCGTATATTTTTATTGGCAGTTGTGCAATTTTATGACACTGTAATCTGTTCAGCTTTTGGCATCCGGCTTTGTTTCATAATTTCCTGAGGAATGTTGTTTTATCTTTTATTGTAAAGTCTGTTTTATGACGAGTTCTATAAACTAAAGTGACTTGCCTGCTAACTTTTGATGACAGTAACTGAGAATGTGAAGACAAACAGCCACAGGTGATGGCTGTGAATACAAGTTGCTGTCCTGGAATTGTACTTTTTGTTGTTTGTTAGTAACAACAACCCGTGTGAGCAATAAGACCAACTGTATGTGTTGTTGGATGGACATTATTGCAGAAACTCTAATTTTTCATGCACTGCACAGACGGCTGTGTAACAATCGTCTTGGGTTCCTCTAAAAGATGCTCCAGAAGGAAAAAGACTGAACTTGAGAAGGAGACGAGGGCAAATGAACCCGTGTGGGAACACTTAAAATACCCCGTTAACTAGGGCAGCACACGAGGCTCGGGGTGTCGCTGCACGCTGCACGGCGAACCTGTCCACGCAGGCGGGACACGACTTACATAAACCAACACTGCAGGAGCACGCCGACTGCAGGTCGATGGTTAAAAAAAGAAGGCGTGGCGAGGATCAGTGCTGGAATGCCATCATCTCACCTGCCGCACGGCGACTCAGATGACTGAGCAGACGTCGGGGATTAACTCCGGAGGGCTTCGACTTTGAGTTTTAGCACCGCCAGCAAAGCAACTTCCACAACCGTGGTGTTTTAAAACAAGCGAGCGGAGCGGCGGTGGTTAAAGATTCATGGGCTGCATATTCACAGCCATCCGTTTCACTGATGAGGTCTACAGCGAGGGATTAGGGGAGCCTTGCATATTGTTAAAAGTAAATTGGTGCCTTTCAATTCTCGCAGCATTACCCAGTCTGTCCTGCACATATAATGAATTCCAGTAATGAACTGGCCTTATGCAGGAGAGCACAATATAAGCTATAAAGTGTTGTACAATGCAGACCACATTTGTCACCATTACAGTCAATATTTGGTGACTGCCACAAGATGAATGCGGCCCTGGGGAACAATGAAAGAAGCCTGCTCTAATCTAATGTGAGTCATGATAGTCTCTGTGGCTCCTGTAGGCTCAGGTAATGGTCTGCATTATCCGACGCAACGCCAGCTATTCTCCATCACTTCACCTCCACTGTGTGTATCGCACCGTCGGAGAATTAATATTCATCTGCAGAGATTAATACGACAACAGGAGAAGAAAAGGCTCAGACGGAGTTCTTTCATTTCAGAGCCGAGGCGTGACTGACCCAAATATTAGAGACAGAATCACCTCCTTTCCTATTTGTGCTGGTTGTCTCTGGTGACTGAGCTAAACATGGAATCAATTCAGCTAATTGGAGACTTTAAATGGAATTGTTCTCGGCCCGAAACTGAATCGCTGGCAGAGCTGCAGCCGTGTTCAGCCAGTGGAAAACAGATGATGGCGCCGCGTCTATCAGCGCCGTCTCCAATTAACTTCTTCAACTCCTGATTTTCTCTTTAAGTTTCACATCAGTTTCCCGCTGAATGTGTGTGAGAGAACGCATTTAGTTCAACCCTCGTCGGTCCAGAACCTGCATGAGAATTATCAAGTTTTTTAGTTTTCTGCAGGATCAAAGTGATATTTGTCTGCAAACAGGAAGTAATAATAGCTGATTCGGCGTAATGTTTCAGGTGCTGTAATTAAATACAGACTTGTAAAGAAAAGCTAAAGTTGAAGCCCAAAGCTAACTCACGACGTCCTGTTCAGATTTTCACAGTGGAAGTTTTCTTATTTCTGTTTTTTGTCAGATTAGGATCAACCATTTGTGTTTGATTGATGTTTAGTTGAGTGCAGGTAAACAGTCCTGGAGAGTGAAAAAAGTAGAATTCATCAGCCACAATGTGAAAAAAATAAAATAAAATGGAAAAAGAAATTGGAAAAAAATGGAAAATGTCAGGCAGCAAAAGTTGCCAAACTTTTAGCGTCAAAATAAAGTAAAAAAAAATAAATAAAATTATACAAAAACAAATAACTTTACTGTATTTTTTTACAGTGCAAATAAAAAAAAAAAAAAAAAA
>CAFUXE010000411.1:696854-728789 GCA_903364295.1 Serranus cabrilla
AAAAAAAAAAGTCAGAAAAAAAAATATTTTTAGATATAATTCACTGTCATTTCACATTCAAGACCATTAGGAATTGAATAATAATGCAAAAAATATATATTAATTCACAAATTTCCCTGTTTGAGAGTGATTTACCTTTTTTTAATGGCATTTGTGCTTCATTTGTGCTCCGTTTATCACATTAAACTGGATTTAATCCAAAGTCTTTCCAGTGAAATGGATTTAAAAGACACTTTCAGACCAAAACTAACTGCTTCCTGTTGCTTTTCACAAAAAAAAACAACAAAAAGTAGAATTAATTATCTGCAAAATGCCTCTAAATGTAAAGATAAATCCTCTTTTCTCCCATTCAGTAAGAAACCATTCATATTTTGGTCTGAAAATGTGTATATATTTCCAGGAGGAGTCAGGCCAGAGAGCCGTCCAATTATCAAATAAAAACAGGAATATTGTCCTTTTAACAGATAAGAACCTTGACAGCGGAGAGACCTTGAAAGGGTTGAGAGAGAACTCGTCTGAGGCGTGATCTCTCCAACAAAAGGTCAGTTTCCTTTCTCTCCTGGCGGCTTTGTGCAGAGAGAGAGAGCTGACATGTTCTGTGCAGAGTACAGATGTGTGTTCATGCCTGATGACTCAGACTGGTTTCACTTTCCCGCCGCGCTGAAGGATAAATTACAGATGATAAAAGTGTGTTTTGCATCCAATCTCCCAACACAATGCCGCCGCCCGCAGTAATGAGGTCATTATTATGCATATCACAGATATCAAGAGGAATGAGCTTAAAAGCTTACGCCTGTAATTGATTAAGGCGCGCAGGCAGAAACAAAGACGGCTGTTTTTCTTAAAGGTTGTGATATTTGAACGACACATTCAAAGAGTTCTAATTAAATATTACTGTACTATAAATAAACGAGCGTCCTGCTGAGGTGCAGCCCGAGAAAAAGGACGCGATCGATGTTTGGTGAAATATTCAAGATGTTTTCTGGGCAGTCGGCGTTTGATCGATGCAGCGGCTGTTTGAGGACTTTAAAACAGCTTTTGATGAACTGTTTAACATAAAACTCAAAGCCTTTTGTGGGGAGCATTAAGTGCCCGGCTCTTTATGCCACAAACATTAGGTTTCTTTACTGTAACAATGGAAAATATCAAGATTTTTCTTTTTTTTAAGCTGCAGATCGATCGGCTGCACACGGCTCTGGAGGTGGCTAAGCTAACGATGCTAACACCAACATAAACATGGCAGCATTTGGGACTGAGCTCACAGAGAAACCTGAGAGGAAACCAGGAAAAAACACACAGGGAATCAACTGGACAAACTATTTGTCAACAAAAATGTGTAAAGTGAGTTAAAAACACAGCGTAACTTCATTCATTCAATGACAAAATCTTGGGACTTGATTTTTGTGAGCTTTGGGTGGATCAGACAAAAACTGATGTCTTCAGAGCCTCACAGCTCGTATATTTAAACATTTAGCGTTTCAGTGACATGTAAAGCAACATTAGCACAGATTTACAAGCCAGATAATTCATGTTTATGCTGTTTTTGATGGTCAACATTCAGAGTCCTGACAGACTTTTCTTAAACTGACGAAGACTTGACTGTCTGGCTGAAACTTTCCCCAAATATTGGACAATCAGAGACTTAAATAAAGTATTTTTACTATCATGTCGAGGATATTGATTCAGTGAGTGTTCAGCTGGCTTAAAAGTGAGAAAAAGCAACTTTTCATTGCATAATTTCCAGGATTCTTACAGTATTCCTGCAGCAATAATCAGGAGGGAAGTTAAGAGTAACTTCAGCTGACCTGAAACTCTTTGTTAGCTCCACCTGAGCAGCAGCAGCAGCGGCGGCGGCGGTGGATCTGGGCGCCTGCTGCACGCTGCGCTGCAGGGTGACCTGGATGAGAGCTGGAGGATGCTTATCTAATGTGGGCCAGAGCAGATTGCATTGTATCCACGGGGCCGCGGAGAGCCGAGCTGGAAACTTGAGGGACACAATCTGCTTAAAGCAGATAGAAGATGTCCTACTCCGCTCTGTGAGTGCCGCTGGTCCCAGACCAGCAGGACGTCGACCATTCAACCCACTAAATCCATCACACACACACTCGTGGATGCTGCTTAAGCTGCAGGTTTTGCATTGATTTCATTTGGTAACGATAAATATTTGGAGTCACATGTTTCCTGTCGTCAAAGTCCTGATTTTAAGCTTCATGTCGGTTTTTGTTTGATGATGATCGGCCGAGTTAAACCGGAGATACGATCAAATATATTCAGTTAAAATACAGAAGATGTTTCTTCATTTTTACCTTTTTATTATTTGTTATATTTGGATCCAACATGTTTAATTCTTCACTGAGCATGATTAAAATCTAATTTTTGTTCAATCATTATAATAAAAATTTGAATTTGCAGAATTTTTTATTTTATGGGTTGTTTTCTTCATTTTTTAATCTGTGTCGTCCAACACTTTACTGGATTTTTTTTCTCATTTGCAACATTTAACTTTTAATTGAGCAACATTGTGTTTTGAAACTACAAAAAAAAATCCAGATAATTCATAAAAAATGTAAAAAATTTGCCAACTAGTGTTTATTTTCAAGGAAATCGCACCTGAATTTTACTTAATTTCTGCAAAAATAAACAAATTAAAAGCATATAAAAAATATAAAGTCAATATTTTCCTTTTTTAATTTTACATATTATCTTCACTCTAAAATAAATACATCTGCTGTATAATTTTTCTTGTTTTTATTTTATTAAAAAAAGTGTTTATTTGTGTGTTTTTTGCGTTGATCCAGTCAGTCAAAGTGAAAAATATTTATTAGGTTTTATAGTCGAGCTTGTGCTGGAGAAACTGAGAATGAAAAATAGCCAAAGTACGGATTAAAAGCTGCTTTAATTGTTAATCTTGGAGTAAAAAAGTGGCCTTCACGTGTTACTTTCTGCCTCTGGAGAGCTGAACGGTGCTAAACGAGATTCATCGCCTGCACCTGAGCTCGTCCTCGTTAGTCAGAGTGAAACACACCTGAGCCGAGAGGAGGAAGGAGAGGAAGCACAAAGAAGTTCATTAGAAGAACGCAAGAATACAATAAAACCTGAAGATAATCAGCACGTTAGGAGTTTGTGCTGCAGGAGAAAATGATCTCCAGTGAGCAGAAGCTGCCTGGTTTCATCATTCATGTTTTGAAGTCTTCATTAAAACAGATAATCTGAGGTTAAACCTGCCTGAGAGGGTTTAATTCAGACCTGGACTCACTCATTAAACACTCACATCACAAAGTGTGAGACAGAAGTTCAGCTGTGTGAAGAATCACAAACCAGAGCCGGAGAGAGAAGTTAAAGTTTCACAGCTCGGCGCGCTCGGCCGGCTGCAGTCAGCGTGATTGATGGTTCGTCTGTTTCACACAGAAGTTACAGAAACGTTTGGTGTTTTAAAGCCCCACACCGCCTTAAAGTGACTCCACGCTGCATGAGAGAGAGTCCTTTCCAACATGCTGGGTTTTCTTTTTGTAGTTTGAAGAAAAGTCGACTGTTACAAGTTATCTAAACCACTTTTTTGGAGGTGAAACAGAAACGAGCACACCTAAAAATGTTGCTAATCGTCCCTCAATTGACAGGAAATCAACCTGCTGAATAAACAAACAGTCAGATGATAATCTGAACCCCAACAAGCTGTTTCAGGGCGTTTTTTTGCTCTTTTTACATCCTTGTAATATATAAAATCTCTTAGTACTGCAACTCTGTGGAATCAGCACAATCATGGCTAGAAATGGGAACAACTCAAACATTTCTTTGTGCAGAAAAACACAGTTAGAATGACAAATCAGAAAAAAAGAGAAATGCAAGTTGAATGTATTTTTAATTTCCAAAGTTCCCACAAATGTCATGAATATTGGAGAGAAAGTTGGTTCTCCACATATTCTACATATTGAACTATTGTTCTGCCTGCTGCCTGTCCTGACCTCTCCTCTGGGCTCTGTGTAAACAGATTTTCAGTGAATATTTGTCACGTGACTGTTGGTCTCAGCAGAATCAATCCTGGCTTCATAGAGTCTCTGAGGAGCAGAATTTAATCTTTCTAACAGGATCTCGTTTGTGCAAACGCTTTATTTTTTGCACAATTTTGACAGAAACATCACAATTTTAAGCTCCGTTTTGGTCACTTTTTCTCGCGTAATCTTTCGTGAACCGATTATCTGTTCCAGGACTGTAGGAAAGTTCATATTTGGACGATGATGCCTGTCTTTACGTTCTCTTTCTACGATAAAACAGTGGATTTTTTTAAAGAAACATACCCGTGGTGGGGTTCAGAGATGATACATTCGGCTAACAACTTTCTATCTCTGACTTCTTGTCGTTGATGCCAGTTTTATTATTACAGATAATCTTTAAAACTAACTAGCTAAAATCCTGCTCAGAAAACATTTTCTTGAACACAGAATCTCCACAACGATTACCGGCTTGAGAATCTACGAACAAATCTCGGAAACAAAGCCTCTAACAGGAGCCGCAGCCCGACAGCTCGTCTCTCTCACTCTGCTGCAAAGTCACGCAAGTCAAGTGCAGCTCGGCCGCGTCCGGAGACATGTTGTCGAGGAAACTGACCGCGGATCCAGCCGGCGCCCGCGGGCTCGGCTGTTCCTTTCTGTCGTGAGCTCGTGTAAGCGCGGCTGCACACTCGCCTCCTCGGGCCGGATGCTGGTCTCTACCCCTCGGATCACAAGTTCAATTAATTTCACAGTTGGCGGCTCCCACAGTCATTTCACCGAGGCTGTTGTCTGAGAGGAGCGGGAGGAATATGATGCATCCCCTCCACCCATGAAGCTCCACTCGCCCGGAGCCACATCTGATCTGATAGGACCGCGGCTCTGCAGCATATTAAAGCCCACATCACGGCGATAAGGCCGCATGCATCATTACTGCTGCATAAAGACATCGCTCCCATCTCTCTCTGCAGAAGACTTTATCTGAAGTCCTTAAAGAGGCGAGTTAATTGACAGTCGGCGGATCGATCGCATCCAATGCAAATAAATAAAACTAAGCTTTGGAGACATGAGCTGCAGTCAGATCCTGCAAAAAAACAGCTCAAAACTCTGGTGTCAGTGCAGCATTTAGTTTGTATTTTAAAGGCTGTAAATGTGTTTTCTCAGCAGAGGCTCGAGGCTCCACAGGAGCAGCGTCACCCTCTGATTAGGCAATCATGCGCAGGTGTGTGGGAGAGGTGCTGACTCCCAATGACTGATTACATTCAGCAGACACCTTTCCCAGGAACACACAGCATCTCACCCCCAAACTTTAAATATGACAACAAATTCTTTAGTCTAGAATTCAAATTGTTCCGGCTTCGGTTTGCAAAAGTCAGTGACGTGTTTAGACGAAGTTTAAGAAGTGAAATTGCTTCATTATATTCTGTTTCTGTCGGATTCTCTTCACTGATTTAAGAATCTTTGCTTTTACATCAATGCAAATGTTGTGTTTTTACAGACGTCAACCAAAAATGGAGATTCTGTAGGATTAAACATCCTGAAATCGAAGCTATTTAACCTATCTCAGGGTGCAAACCATCTAGTATACTTTTTATTTACATTTTCATAAGTATTTTTGACTTAATTTTGCATTTTCGGAGGAGAAACGGGTTACTAATACCCTTAAACCTCAACATCCATCAGCCCAGCAGCCTCTTTTTGACCCTTCAGTGTCATTAAATCTGACGAGCCACAGATTTTAGCAACACCGGCACAAGACTATTATCAGAAGTGCCTCTTCTGCTTTGCAAGAAAAAGCAGAAACAGCCTTTAAACTTTTGCAATATCTTTGAACAGGACTCCAGTCTAACACGGGAATCTGTATTTTGGAAGTTAAAGAACCGTCTCTTTGCACTGTGAGGCGAGAGGCCGAGCTCCTTGGCGTGCTCTTATAATAACACCTAATGCTGACGGCGCTCTGCAAACCGCATTATACTGGTGATGAATGGGAGCAGAATGGGTAAATATTATAATGAACCGTCATGGATTCCTGCAGGCGCTCGGCTGGTGTCGACTCTTAATGAGGCTGAAGGAAAGTGGCCACACCGCTTGTTGAAATATCTCTGATAGATGTTTCACATTACGGGCGCAAAGGCCCCATTAGAATATCCTGAAACCTCGACCCGCTCCCCCTCCGCCCGCCCGCTCCGTCAGGCCGCGGCGTGCTGGTTACTTTTCCAGGACAACACACGAGGGACGGAGCTAATCAGAGGAACTCGCAGCTCCTCCACCTGCACAAGTCTGCAATGCCTGAACTGCACTGTAAAAAATAATCATATGAACTGGAAATATGATGTTAAAAATAAATATATTTTTATATATATATTAATGGCATCTTCACAAAACAAGAAAATCCTGTAAAATGGCTGGAAAATATATTTTCTAAAAAATTCAAATTTTTTAACCTCAGTGTGGCAGTTGGGAAATTTTCATGCATTTTTTTTTTTTTACATTAAATTAAAACTTTCAGTAATATGATATAATTCACTGTAATTTAACACTGAAGACCATTAAGCAATTTAATAAAACTGTTAAAAAAAATTCCTCTTCTATTTTATGATTAAATAATTCAGTAAATTTCTGGAAAATATATATATATTTATTTTTTTACTTTAATACGATGGTAAAAGATTTATTTTGAAACTTTTGCTACCATTTTTTTTTTACTGTTTTTTTATTATTTATTTTTACTTAAAAAATTATCAATTTATTTTCAGCATATGTTGTGTATTTATTTATTTAATTGTACATATAATTCACTTCTTTTTTGTCTTTTTTTTTTAAAGTTATATGTTGTTTTTTTCTGTATTTTTTAAGATGCATTTTGGTTTATATTTGTAATAAAAGTAATTTACTTTTTTATGGAATTTGCACCTAATATAAACAAAAACCCTGTAAAATAAAAAGAGTAAATTCCTGGTAAAACATATTTTTTACAGCGTGGCTGCTGCAGCATGACGCTGCACGGCTGCTGAATTTTTCCCATTAGTTCAGAGGAGCTCCTTCACCTCTGAGCTTAAAGAGGCAGATTTATGAATGGAGCCTGGTGTGTGTGGGACCCGTCAGCGGGCCGGAGGGTCACAGGAAGCTGGTGGGCGGCGGCTGGTGGAGCAGCACTCGGCTTCCCTCCATTCACACAAACTAACGAGTCACTTCCAGCAGAAGGCCGCGCTGCTGCCGCCAACCTGCAGATGAGCTGCAATTGTAATTTCTGATGCAATTTTACATACAATTACCAGCCATTTGTGAGTGGAGTGAGAGCTCGCCGCCGCTGCTGCTGCTCAAGTGTCAAATTGCGAGCGGCGGCAGCAGCAGCGCGGCGTGGAGAGGAGTGGGAGAGGAGTGGGAGGTTTGATGTGGAACAAAAATCACATCTCCTCCCAACCGGGCGCTGATTTGTTTGTACGGCAGTTTTCTGTCTCTCTGATGAGCTCATTGTGCTTTTACCGAGTCCTTTTGTGCAGCGTGTGTGTGTGTGTTTGTGTGTGTGTGCACTCCAGATTAGATCATTGTCCTCGTGTGCACACGTGATGCTGCAGTCAACTAAAGTTACATTCTGTTTTAGGAGCTCCTGGAAAATCCATGTTTCTCCAAAAATGTCAGCTTTTAGCAGGTTTTCAGCTTCCTGATGAGGCATTTTTCAGTAAATCTAGTGGGTTTTAAAACAGTTTTATTTAGTCAAAGGAGCAGGAAAACATTTTCCATGCACGGCTGCTGGATTCTTGCTTTACGAGATCTTGCAAGTCTTGCAGAACGACTTGCAGAAGGCTTCGTTCAACCTGCAGATCTTAATGCTTAGTTTGGATATTTACGATTTATTAAAGGGTCTGTTACTATTTCTGCAAAAAAAGGTCGAGTAGAGAACAAAACCAAGTATCTTCCCTTTTCTGAACAGGAAGAGGTTCAAGAACTTTCTCAACCCATAAATAATGTTTAATATTTGGTGGGAATGATGCAGATAACTTCCTCTGACACATGTTAACATCAGGACACTGCAGTGAAGCATCTGCTCTTCAATGAACTGAAAAATATTCCACATTTTTGTAAACATTATTGGTGTTATTCCACATTTGTTGCATTTATATTTATTCTTCCCAATCCCACATTTCAAACTATTCCTACTTTAAATTCTTCTGACACATTCCCACCAGCAACTCAGCATCCTGCAGTTTCTTTCTCTAGTTCTTTTTAAGATCTGATCCCATTTGTGTTTATTGTATAGAAGTTAAGTCCCTTTTTCCGGAGAAAGTACTGTTTTTCTTTGCACTTTTTAAAATGGTCGTACTATGGGACATTTCACCCCCAAAACAACAAGGTGACACCATGTTCCCACCCTGACGTGTGCTGTAAATACTTCCACTATTTGTAGGTTTCAGTGTTGGAGTTAAAACAGGGTATCAGTTGTTCTTTAGAAATGTTCGGTTTTCTTTTCCCGGGCAGTAACCTTCTGCTCATATTTCTAGATGAAAAACGATCAGTGAGCGTGTGTGGGTCTTCTGCATTAAAGCGGGAGTGAAAGTATTCTGAAATGGAGCCCTATTTGTTTTCCAAATGAGGACATTGTCCTTCACAACACAGCCATTAACACTCAGCCTCTTCCAGCCACTCCAAGGCTCCTCTCCGTCCTTGGTTGTCAGCTATTTTTCTTTGAGTTATTCCATCCTTCTGGCAGCTTTGTGGTCTGAATGCAATCGCTCGTCATTGTAAAGGAAGAAAACTTCCCCCATGATAGAACAACGCTGCCTCGGGCCGGCCTGCCTACTGTATCGCAGCTAATTCCTTGCATACCAATACAAGCTGTGCTCTTTTAAGTATTGGTGTGTGGTCGCGGCGGCGGTGCTGACAGAAGCATTCCCGTGTCCGGCGCTAACCGTCCTTGCCCTCCGCTCATAATAGATATTGACAGGTGCGGCGCAGATAACGCTAATCTGCATCCTAACAGGATTTCACATGTCGTAGAGTGCTTTCTCACCGCCGACGCATTTAATTCACAACTTTGTTATGCGGCTAATATCGTTTCACGGTGGCAGAGCCCGCGGCCTTCAGAGGCAGGAAGAGGAGTCAGTCACAGGTCGGCTGTCTGAGCCGAGCAGGTGGACGATATACAGCACCAGTACTGAGAAATCTATTTCAATATTTCAGCTTTAAATGTTATATGCTTAGATAAAGATTCTGGGTTTGGTGCAAGCAGCAACCTCTGGAAAAATGAAGCCAATGTGAAAAAGCCTTAAACCTGCATTCTTATTATTAGCCAGCAGGGGGCGACTCCACTGGGTGCAAAAAGAAGTCTTATGAAAATGAATAAGTGACTTTAGTTTTTGCTTGATTTATCATATCAGTAAACTTTTTTATCTCATGAATGTATAAGATTCAAGTTTATTGGATGCATTATGGGAAATGTAGGCCCCAGTGTTCTGGAGTTTGATCCTCACTAAAAATCCAGAGAAGTTTATTGATTTTGCAGCATAACGTTGTGCCTTTTTTCGGTCTGTTTCCTGTCTGGAGTCGCCAACATCTCCTGCCACTTCAGAATTAGTTATCCTCCGTGTTTCCTGACCCGACCTCCACACCCACCTGCACACCTGCTTGTGCAATATAAATTTGCATTGCTTTGCATGCTTTGTCTCCGTTTTTTTCCTCCCTGCGTCAGAGAGCTGTTGGCTCAGCGAAGAATAAAATGCAATTTAATGCAACATGGATAAAATAACCGCTTCTGTAAAATAAACATCCTGAACAAAAAACATCTTTTGTAGCTTTTTCCACTTCAGTCCAAAGTCAAATCACATCCACCAACAACTAAACTTGATATTTGAATCCACGGGAATATTCAAATATATTCTGAAACGCCTGACACAAATATATACAGACACTTTATGTAGCCTTGATAAGAAAATGGAAGAAGGACGATATATATTTCCAATTTGAGATAAAGAATGTTTGGGGAAGGTAAGTGGTGCTTTAATGTGAGATAGCGCAGGTTGGCGTTCCGTCCGGTCAGCTCTTCAGATGTGATTTCAGTGTACAAACATGCGCTCCATAATGCATGAGAGCTGCTCACAGGCTGTCAGGACTCTGTGCATGAACCTCAGCATTCACTCCGGTCCGTGTGGTGGGATTCTCAGAGTGTGAGTCTCATCCTTCCAGCCTCATCAGCTTCATTAGCCTCCTATTTAATGGACGGGCGAGATAAGGAGAGGAATCAATTCATATTGTGCATTTGGCGGTCGGTGACGGTTCCGTCTCCCCGCTGCTCCGAATCACGCTCATTGAGAAAGAAGCGGAAATTACCGCTCCGAGTGAACGCGGCGCCGACTTTAAATGACCTGATAAAGACCAATCAGAGGCTCGCTGCTGCTGCCTGAAAACTGCCCGGCAACAGGACAAAGGTTGGGAGTCTTCAGGGATTTTCACACTGGATGCATTTCTTACTTACCTTTAAAAACAAACAGTGTATGTTTAACCTCAAGGGTTCATAAATGATTTATTATTATGGAGAAAACCGGCCGAAAACAACATGTATGAACCTATTCAGGCATATTTACGCCCTTTGCATCTTATTCTAATAGTTCTTGTAAATACTGTTTTCTTTATTTTTGTCTCATTTCAGCTTTAATTGCATGATTGCATCTCATTTATTCACTATATTTCATTGATTATGTTCTTATAGTTTTTGCATTTTACACTGATTTGTTGATATTTATGATCTTAAAGTATTTTGTTGTACAGTTCATGCAACAAGTTTTGTTTTAAGTGAAGCTTCTTAAAGGCCCGACGCCTCCAGCTATTAACTATTATTGCATGATTAGTGACTTTGGGTTGCAGGCTGAATTAGTGCAGAATGTGACACAGATGGAAATCAGTTTGCTGGTTGTTGACCTTTGACCAACGAAGTCACAGCCTCAAAGTTGGACGTAAATTTGCTTTGCCAGCAGAAGCAAATGTTTAATTTGTTGCTTTGAATATTTGCAAATGTTAAATTCGGTCATTAGTTTCCCTCCAATCACTTCCTGTGCAGGTGTGATTGGCCAATGAAAGTGCAGCATAGCTTAAAAAACTGAATAGAAATGTCATTTTTTTGTAAATGAAACTTACATTTGCCATATTTTGATCTATCAGTTTTGTAAAAATATTCTTGGTCGTAGGGGGACTGAAGGGCAGGTTCACCGGACAGACACAGACACCGTTCAAGCTCTCATTCACTCCTATGCACAATTTAGAGTCACCAATAAAAACCTGAGCTGCATGTTTTTGGACTGTAGGAGAACATGCAAACTCCACACAGAAGAGCCTCAAACGGGAGTCGAACCTGTGACTCTCTTGTTGTGACGCCAAAGTCAAATCTGACCATGCAGGTGGTAAATCAGAAAACAGTAACATGGATCAGTTTTCTAAAGGCACTGATAAAGTGTTGGGGGTCAAAAATGTCATTTTAAAAGACCACTTTGAAAAATAGACGTTATCTTTGCAGCAGGGGCATTTTCCCTGAGCTGGTTTCGAACCTGTGACCCTCTTAATTCTGCACATGCACAAGTGGAAACACCTGAGCTAGAAGAGTGGAGCCAGACTGAACACATTTTTCACTCATTGTACGTGTCGTTTTTCAGACATTTTCCATATTTTGATTAGATTTTTGTAAAAAAAAATTAATACAAAATGTAATTTGAACAGTATCAGTAAGCCGTGCATCAACACGGCTTTCTATTATTCTGATTCACTGCAACTGCGGCCCTCATTTCATTCCTTTATGCAGCAAACTGATGCATTTATTCATTAAGCGTGGTGTTTGTCAGAGGAAATAATTCACAGCTGAAGCTGTTTCTGGCTCCACTCCGTCAGGGCAGCAACTTTCGCTCAGAGACAAATGTTTTTAATGGGTTCTTCTTTTAAATTCTTTTTATGAAAATGGAATTCCACTGTTGCCCAACAACTTTATGCAAATACACCAATTAGTGCTGGGAATATTTTCTTGTGCAGGAGCAGAAAATGGTAAAAGTGGTTAATTTAACCTTGTTGCCACCTGTTCCTTTAATCTCTCAGCCTCCCTCTGCTGCATGACCCCGACTACTTGATAAATATTTCAGCCTCTCCTGCTTGTTTTCAGCCCTTTTTAAGGAGGAAAAGTCGGCTATAGTTACATCTGAGAGTTATCATTCGGTCAAACTCCCGAGCTTTATAAGATTTATGTGCGTCTGGGTTCATATCTGGCCCAGCGTGGGCCGCGACGAGCTTCCACCTGTCACACAAATCACCGGGATGAAAAGTTCACGGCTCGGTGACAGAAAGCTGAGGGGGTAAAGCTTTCACTGCTGTTTCAATCTGTCTGATGCCTTGTCTTTGAGTCTCAGCCCCGCGAACGCTTTGATCGTCTCGAGACATAAAGCCGCGCCCCGTTTCTGCCATTTTCTTCTGGTATTTGATGTGCTGCTGTACGGACGAGGCCGGCTGTGAGGTGGTAAGCAGTCATGGCTCAGCAACAGATAAACGTGTGTTCAAAACACAATAACAGCAGCTTTGTTCTGATCACTGCGGGGGACACTCAGAAATAAAAAGCTTAAAAATAAAAGCTCGGGCTGCAGTTCGTGGTGATACTGGGCTGTTAAATTCAGCACCTCAGCTACAGTTAATATACAGACAACTAATCAACTGTGCACACTGGAAAATATGGAATAAGTGCATAAAAATGCATGGATGAAAGTTTCAGGTGTAAAGGGACTTTAATGCACCATTTAAGTGCTTTTCTACCTTAAAGGGAAAATCAGAAATACACATTTTTCTCCCAGTTAATACACATTTTTTGGGTGTGAGTTGCTGAGTGTTGGAGATGTGCAGCCGCATCTGCATCGGACGCACTGGGCAAAAAAACCCATCCAGCAAAGAGTGCAAAAACCCACTAAGGATGCAAACAAAAACCTGAATTTTGATCCAGAAGACCGGTGTGAAACCAGAAGTTAGTTATTTGAATCGAACTGTAAATCAACGTAAACTTCGCGAACAGGACGCCAAATAGCATTTCAAAAACTCAACAGCAAATTCCAGAATTTCCAGAAATGACCCAAGAGACTCCACAGGGCTTGGTGTGAGCAGTTTCATATAGAAACCACATGAACCTGCTCACACCTGTCATTGTGAGTTTTATTAATGTATTTTTATGCACCACAAGTCAAGTGCTAGTTTCATCGTGTTCCAGAGAAGGCAGACATCTTTTACAGTCGGGAATTCAAACCACAACAATATGGATTGATAAGCAGAATGACGGTTGGAAGACAAAATCTGTATTTTTGGATTTTGACAGACAAAGCTCTTCAGCCTTTCATGCAAACCAATGGCAAGTCCATCAGGAGCAGCTTAGGATTCAGTGTCCTAACCAAGAAGTGAGACATGTGGACTCGGGAGGAGCCAGAGATCGAACCGCCAACCCGGCGGCCATCCAAGTCAATATGTAACTAACCAGCTAAAACCTGAGCAGGACGAAGAAAGCAGCATGAAGCTCTAAGATATCAGACATTAAAAATAGTTAAACCTTATCAGCTCAGATTATGAACAGAGCTGAAACTTTAGAGTGGGTTTCAAGCAGCGAGCGAACACTTGATCCAGAAAAAGCTGGACTCACCGCTGTTCGATCCCTCCGAATCGATGCACAGCGTCATAGTCAGGTTGGTAAACATGAGTGTGCACTGTGCCGATGATGTCACATTACATGATTTATTGATCCGCCGTTCTCAAGTTCAAAGTTTTCACTTACCGCCTGCTGGAGCTCAGAGCCACCGACGGCAGCTCTGCAGACACAGAAGGACTCGGTAATGGAGGCAAACTGGGCAGTGATACCTACTTGGCACGCTGTGACTCCCCTCCATTTGCACTCACACGCAGCCGTGCACACACACACACTGTAGGCCTGCAGGGATTACAGCGCGGGGAGGTGGGAGCGCTGCAGCAGTGCGTCCCAATAAGACAAGGTCACCTTAAGTGGATTGGGATGAGGGGGGGAAGCAATTCCCTCGGGACAAAAACAGGGAGCAACTCATGAAAAAGTAATTAAGCAGGATGCACATCAGTGGATGCCACAGGCGGAGAAGGCAAGGAGAGATGAAAACGCCCCGAGGACGAGGGGAATGTTTGTACACAACATGTCTGGGAGATGTTTGCTAAACGCACACAACGGGAGCGTTTAACCTCGGAAGGTTTTTGGGAACGCCGCGTGCAAACGATCAGTCGGATATTTCAAGAAAAAATGACGAACATTATCTCGTATCACCTTCTAAGAGGAGTTTTAAGAGTGAACACACTCTGGGACAAAGAGTGATTTCAAAAACGTTGGTCGTTTTGGAGATTTCTGTATTTTTGGCGAGCATTTCTGTCCTCTAAACTGCTGCAAAACCTTCTTATTGTTAATATATCTGGGTCACGATGTAGGAAAAAGATGCAGCATGTGCAGGAGTTTGTGAGGAACCAGCAGGCAGATCGGATCTTCTTTTGATCAATGCACAAAGTCTCGTTCTGTCTGAACAGCGAGACAGCCGCTCGCCTTCCTCGCCGCGGTCCGGAGCTGTTAAATGGCCGCACCACTACAGACGATCCATCACAGGCAACAGAGACGGACAGACAGGGCCAGTGAACACACCATTCTCCCCCAACACCCACTGATATCAGACATAAATCCATCGCTCAGCCTTGGCAGCGGCCTCACACAAGCCGGCGCTCACACAGGTGGATCCACACACAGTGTTACATCACGGCTGCATGAATATTAACGAGCTTTGTTTAGCAGCTTGTTAGCTCTGACGTTCATTTGAATCTGCACTGTTTGTACTGTTCCAAAGGAATTATTTTAAATGTTTTGTTTGTTTGAGATGCAAATAAGAGCAGCGAGAAGCGGCTCGAAGCTTTTAATGTAAGTACATGTAGCAAAAAATACGCTTTTACACATTCAAGTCAGGAATTCAAATATTTAATCAACAAATATCCGCTGTGAAAGGTTCTCCCGTCGCAGATACAAGTCCGGATTATTAAGTGTGCGGTCGGGTTTTACTGCAGGACTCGGATCAGTCAGGAGGATTTTTACTGTTTGTTTCTGAGCAGCTGAAGGAGAAAAAGGCAAAGAGAGACGGTAAGGAATGCATAAAGGAGGAAGAAGTAAGGAAGAAACATTACAGGAAAAGGAACAGAGAGGGAAATAAGAAAGAAGGAGCAATGCAAGGAAGGAAAACAGGAGCAAAGAGAGAAGGAAGACAAGAAAGGAGAGGAAGAAGGAGTAAGAAAAAAGAAGAAAAGGAAGGAGTCAAAGCGTGGACGCCTGGAATACTTTGCTTAGCCTGCTGTTCCCGCCATCCGGCCCGGAAAAGCAGATGAAACCGGAAAAATTATTTAAAAGGAAAGAAAGAAGTTCAAAAGAAAATTGAATGTTTGTTCCAATATTTTCCTCCAAATCTAAAAACTCAAGCAAAGTACAAGTTCCTCAGAATGGTACTTAAAAGCTTTTACTGCAGTCAGTTAAACGTTTTCCACCTCTTCACTTCCCCAGAGGGCAGGTGAGTCAGATGACCTGTGCAGATGTGTTCGCTGTAGATGTTATCTGCAGAGATATGAGGTGTGTGTGTGTGTGTGCAGCAGCATCTGTCAGTCTGCTTTCCTGAGTGTGTGTGTGTGTGTGTGGGGTAGAGAGCCCGCCGACAGCCAGCTGTTAAACTAAGACGTGTACGACAGAAGCTGACAGGACCTCCGCTTTGAAGTGACAGCGACCGCCATCAGGTCGCCCGAGCGTGTCACCTAATAGGTGCATGAGAGGGTGACGGGCGCCGCCGGGGGAGGGGCGGCACCGCGGGCACCTTTTTAAAATATTAGTCTGTGGTTTAGACGCTGGTTAGTCCTCACAAATATGTTGTAATAGAGACAGAAAGTTCGATAAATTCTCTTCATATCCAAGTGAAATATTACGATTCACCCTGCAAATAACATGATTTTCACTTTTTGTTTTAATTCCTAAACATTATCCAGCAAGTATGAGTCCGTTTTTATTTATCTAGTTAGTTTTCAGTGTCAGTGGGCCTCATGAAGGAACATTTTCCTACTCTTACCTCAACTTTCTCTCATTTTAAATCATTTATTCATATATAAGTTGAGTTTATATATGATTTTCAAACTTCAACATGAAGTGAAATATTGCTCCTGGCTCCTTTCAAACTGCGTTTATGCCTGAGAGAGAATTAAAAATATCAGATAATTGGTAAATAATTGTGTTTGTGTGTCTTGCATGAGGCTCGATGTTCTGCAGGGGAATAAAAAAACACGAATGTTTCAGCTGTGTGATCGTCATTTGGCTCCGGGGTTGAGTCATTTTAACATGTCAGCAGCAGTGAATGTCAGTCAACTCATCAGCAGCAGCAGAACGGGTATTTTTAGGAGGATAGGTGTCCTCACATTTAACCCACTAAAAGTCTTCCAGAGCCATTAAATAACTAAAATGTAGAATATAAGGGAACTTAATAACTGTCAAGACTTAAACTAGTTGGAAAATAGTCCCAGAAATGGATCTTGGAGTTTAAATATGGTAATTAAATGGAAATTGAACCTGATTTCTGACCAAAAAATGTCCTCACATGCAAATAAGCAGCAGATAATGCATTCATTTGCTGTGTTGAGGTGAATATTTACAGTATTTTTGCATTAGGACACATGTAATGTAGCTATACGTTGGTGTGCAGAGGCTCTGTTGGTCACTTTGGAGCTTGTTAATAGTTGAGACAACATGGATCAGGCTGAAGAAAGCTTTTCCTTCCTCAGTAACTCGACACATATTTTGTGATCTAGCGAATCCATTTCCACTGCAAAACTTCTACTCGTCCCTATATATATATATATCACAACGACTGTGAAATAAAGCTGTCAGCTTACAATAATTGGTTCAATAAAACACACCTCTTAAGGAGAGAAAAAGCCTTTTGGCACAGCGTTCTCGGGGTATTTATGTCGCTCACAGCAGCAACAGGACATTAACTCGTGTGCAAGAAAAGCTACAAAAAACGACGAGAAAAAGCTTGAAACTCATGCTGCGATTGATTATGTCTGCAAAACACAGCAAGCTTTCCCCTCGGAAGTGTTTATCAGCGATCAATGACCTTAACCCGAACATGAAAGTCATAGAAATAAACTGCATTCATTCAAACAGCCACCAGTGGAAATATTTTGGCTCTCAGAGCCGCTAACAGGGAAAAGAAATAATGAAATATTGTGACTGTGCTGTGATTTTCAGCCAAGGGCGCTCAACCGGTCCGCGCGTGTGAAGTGTGAGCGACTTTTCTTATCAGGTGCGAGCAGAAAGCCGTTTGTGTGGCTTTGAAAGCGGAACATTTGGAGAACGTACCGTAGGAGAGGGGGATGTCCAGATCGCCCTGCCAGGACATCTGCCCCGACTCGTCGATGGAGTGCTGCGCTGTAAAACACAACAACAGGCCGCTTGTTTACAGCTCGCTCTCACTCTCACATTCATTAAAACTCCAAAGGAAAGACGATAGCGGGGAACTCTTCTGGTGCGTTCACACTGGCGGAAGTGTTACTTTGTTATTGGAAGTGTGGATTTAATCACAGATAATAAATGTGTGTGTGGACTCTGCAAGATGTCACTTCAAGCCATTATGTGCTGTAACGTCCAACTTCAACTGAGCTGAAACTAAAGTCACATTATTTGCTGTTTTTACTCATTTGGCAGGAAGAGGACGACAGCATGATGAATTATTATTATTATTAATCTGAACTTGGTTTTCACTGTGAAGAGAAACATAAGGAGGAGGGGCTTTACCTTTCAAGTGGCTGCGTCCGAGCGTCACAAACCCAGAGGAGATGAAGTTGTGCATGTCTTGGCCTCCGCTGCGCAGATTTTCTTTCCCATAGTGACCTGGAGAGACAAGCAATAATGGAAAATTCTTAATTTAGGAAGATATCTTGTTGCTTTCTTTGTCTCTGCACAAAGAAACTAATGCAGAAGTGCTTTAAACCTGCATTCTTTCAAACGACCAGCAGGGGGCGACTCCAGAAGTCTGTTTGTATGCAAGTCAATAGGAAAATTAACCAACTTTCCTCATGATTTATGAACGCAATTACATTTCTCAGAATGAGTTTATAGTCTCAATCGCTAGTTTGGAGTCTTATTTAAAACAACATGACGCTCATTTTGTAAATTATGGTCCCATTTAAAGGGAAATAGACGATAAAACAGGGATGCTTTAGGGCAGGGTTACCATATGTGTTTTACCCTTTCACAGTGTGTGTTCACAGCATTTTGGTCACTTAAAAACATCTTGTTCAGTCTTCAGTTGGACTAAAAGAAACTCTAAGGAGTCGGCTGTTCGTTTAGAAAAAGAGATTCTTTCTATTTTCAGTTATTCCAAGATGTTACCGGACAAAGTGTCGATACAATCTGAAGCTTAAATTAATTAGATTTTCTGGGTTCTGGGTGAATTTATTATTTTTTAATTCAGAAACTATCAACACATTGGCCAGAATAAATTATTGAACATTTCTGCAAACCAGAGATGTGTTGAATCTCTAAATGTTTTGAATATGAACCCAGAAATTCCCATTTTCATTGGAAAAACGAATGCTGCTTCAAACACTTTACCTAAGCTTAGGCAACAGAACCACTGAAGTTTAGGTAAAAATAACATTGTTAGACTTATAAAGACATTAAATCCAGACACAACTTCCAACAATGACACAAACTCCTTTCTCCAAGTGTAACGTCCTGGGTTGGTTGTTCATATTCTATAAGATCATCAAAAAATTATAAACTGAAAAGTAACCAAAGGGGAACGTAGATGAGAAAACATTTAAATACTTAAATGTAGAAATATTGCATGAAATTGAAGTAATCCCGTAAAGTATATGTACCTTGAATTGGTACACAAGTACTTTATCTATGTGTTTTGTTACATTTGATCATAGATGTGTGTCATGTTAACATGATGGCCATGAGCCTTTATGTTCAAACATCCAGAGAGGTTAAACTGAGGATATCAGTTAAAGGGAATAAGCAAACAGCTCAGTTTCCATCATCAACAGCACAAAATTAAACAGCAAAGATTAATTAACTTCACTCCATAAGCGATCTCACTGATCGCCGCCGTCCCACTGAGATGAATTCACAGCTAAACTTCCCTGTTTTAAAATCAGATGCGACTGGGCCTTGATACTGAGGAGTGTCTGCACTCAATTCCCCCGTCATATCTGCCATTTTATAAAGGAGTAGCCACAGATGACGAGAATACTAAACAGGGCTAAAATGGCACAACTGACAGAACCGACTCTCAGGTGGGATCATCTGCGCGTCAATATGAATCGTTTAAGGATGCCACAGATGCAATCTGCAGGTTCCACATCTCCCATTTATCAAACGCTCCTTCTCTTTCTCCACAGTGAGTGAAATATTACATTTAATTGAAAAATAAAATTGCAGAGCTTTCGGCTCCTCGGAGGCGAGCTGCCTGCAGTTGGATACACTTGATTTTAGAGGGATTTAAGCCCCTGTCTTGGAGCAGCACCAGGGTATACTCCCCTTTTGGATTTCCCCCGTGTTAAAAGACCACTCCGTAATGCAATTTGTACCACATCACTGTTACCTCTGTTCCGAACCAGTGCTGTAATTGAGAGTGCGGCCTGAACACAAAGGAGCGAGACAAGGTGCTTGCTCGCACCCTGACAACTTTCAATTGTCCTGTCAATCACAAACAAGTCTGAGGAAGAAATAAAGGAATGTAGTGTTCGACAAAAGAACAAAAAAACATCACAAAAAGCTGTCCTCCCTTCCTCTGTGTTAGTCCCGCTCTCTGCATTAACTAGCCAACAGTTAAATGCTTCTTCCTCCAAGGAACCACTTCAAAGTCAATAACATCACTCAGACCTTTGGGCCTCGGGAAGCCGATATCGAACAGCATTTCAAATTATCATAATGAGAAGAAACACCTGGGACCATCAGGCCTGGTCTTCATCACACCCAAGTTTGGCACTCGAGCCTCAGCAGCAGCACAGCTCGTTTGTTTCTTTTTATCAAACCCAGAGGATGACTGAACTGATTACTGACACACTCGGACTATCTCTGTTAATAGGGGACCTTCGAAGGGAAAACAAGAGGAACATTGTATTTCCCAGCATCGAGCGCTGTGTCTATGTAGATGATACAGTGGAGTATATCTGTGTGATGTTTCCCAGGGTGAAATGCTGATGATTCATAACCTCCGCATGCTCCAAGGACGGCACCACGGAGCTGCAGGCAGGTAGCCCGAGACGCTGGCTGTGATATAAATTGCTCCCATGTGGCAGCACAAACCTATAGCCCCTTATTATCTCTGGAAATGTTCCTCAAAATTGCCTTATCTACACTGCATAATGAAAAAAGACCCATCCTCTCTTGTAGAGAATACGTTCTTCATCATACATCCACGTATAATAGACAGGAAAGTGTTTTATTTGGGAAATAAAAAGTGAAATATCTGGATAAACGTGAAATGCACAAAGAAAAAGAGGAATTGGCCTTCAGGGAAAAGTAAACAGCCCTCAAATTAGTGAGTCAAGTGTGCACTCCAGTCATGCAGGGTAGGAGTAAATGTCAAAAGACGTTTTGTGTATTAAACACAAATGCTTCTTCTAAAATCGCTCTTAAGTCCGGGCTCGTATTTAGTCGTCTAAAGGTTCTTTAGGGTTTCCACTTCTGAAAAGAAAAGTTTGTTTGTCCGATGAATTAAACCTTTATAATCCAGGTGTGGCTGCCTGGTGTTCTGCTTTTTTACACGGCAGATTGAGCAAATTGGAGAAGTAAGCGAGTGTCTTTCTGTCTCCCACCAGCAACTGCATTTGACTGCATATGAGCAAATGCCCCAATAACCTATTTAACTGAGGAGGAGGAGCGCTGCAGCACGTCCCATTGTGTGAAATAGGAATTTCCAGATTGGCTCGGACATTATGTGAACCATTTTCTGCACCAACATGGACATTTTGTTCTCCTTCTCTCTGTCCCTGTTGGCTACGTTTTAAATTATGTGCATTGATGTATGAGAGGTTTAATAATTATAGAGAGTGCTTTCAGTAATTGTAAATATTTCCTTGCGCAGAGTAATGTCACTGCAGTAAATATCGTGGGAGATTTAAGCAGCAAAACCAAACTTTTTCATCGTACGTAAATGCCCACAGCATCTGTCTGGCTTTGCTCTCTGCAATGTTCTCACTTTAATTAGTATTTTCGTCATTATTAATTAATTTTACCCACCGAAACACTCCGCTTAATCAATAGGAATGCTGTTTTTTATGACCCAACATGCATAAAACTGTAATCCCAATTACGGCAGAGTGTGTGCACGCTGTATATATAAAGAAAATACTGCACCATTGACTTTAGACCGGGTTTTATTGGTCAATCAAGCAATCACTTTCTGCTGCCTCAAGACAGTAATACTGCAACAATGCACCTCATTTTAACACTAAGTATTGCTACTTAACCTGGTTGCTTGCCGTGAAAATGACAACAACATTGTTCTGAAGATAGCAAGTAATGCTAAATTACCTTTTCCCAAGCTTTCGTCCACATTTCCCAGTGTTTACAGACAGATGGAGTGATTGTATGAAACTATAGGAACACCTCTGTCCTCATACTTTTGTGTTGGGGCCCCTTAGTTCCAATAAAAGGAAAACTGATAAAGAATAGTTTGACAATGCAGGAAACAAATTACACGTTCCTGCAGAGCTCTGTGAGATGATTTACACATAGTTCTAGCAGCTTTCAGTCGAGCAAATACAGACACAAACAGTCTGTATTTGTGACTGTACAGGCAGGCTGAGACATCCAAACTCACTGT
The DNA here is from genome assembly GCA_903364295.1 of Serranus cabrilla. Taxonomy (NCBI): domain Eukaryota; kingdom Metazoa; phylum Chordata; class Actinopteri; order Perciformes; family Serranidae; genus Serranus; species Serranus cabrilla. The sequence continues at coordinate 718,720 of CAFUXE010000411.1, forward strand.
CATCAGCAACATGACGTCATTGTTTGAAAATACCCTCCCAGAGCTGGTGTCATGTCTCATTTTATAGTCAACTTCTGCAGGTTTTAAAGCTAAAAAATGAGCCCAGTTGCTGCAAGTGTCCTACGGAGATGACTCCATTCTCTGTCTGCAAAGTGTGGAAGACATTTGTCGCCTATTTTCACAGCACCATAGAAACTTAAGAGCAGAAAAAAATGAGAGAACAGAACAGAACTCTGGGAAATTGAAGTGATAATGCCCACTCAAGGACAGTTCTGCAGAAGTACTATCCACATCCCTAGACACACTTCATCAGCATCTCATAGGTGTAATATCCCTCCTGGAACATCGAGTGTGATGAGTTCACATCATATACTGCTGATGTTTTCGGTTGAAATCCAGAAATCCACCACTGCTGCCTCTTTTTATTGTTTTCCCCCTTGGGCTAATACTTTCTTTTTTGGTCGAAAAGCTATAAAATTGCCCTCTTTGGCTTAATTGTAGTTATTATTTTATCACTTATAGAGCATATAAAAGGGGTGATAAAAAGGTTTGGGAAGCGGGAATGAGCTGCACACTATGTAGGACACCATCAACTGGGTTGACAGCACCAATATATTTTATCGGCTTCTTCTTTATGCCGCTCCATCAGTGTCCCACAAAAAAATCTATTCAAATCTACCATTATTTTTTTCTCCCGTTAAGTGTGATCTGTTGCTGTGACCCAGGAGACGGGTTCAAACCAAAGAGTCGCTGTAGCTGCTGGCTTCCCTCATAAAAGGCCATCTTGTACAGATATTACAGAGACCATTTTCTTTCCCAACCACTTATCTTTCACCGAACATCATAAAAGGAGAATCTGTAAAGAAAACATGACCTGCTTTCCGCGTGAGATGAACCGCACCTTTTACAGAACATGTCATATTTGTTGGCAATATGTTTTCTTACACATATAAACCATTTACTTATTGAAGACCTCAGTGGGAAAGTAAATATCAAAAACATGTTGCTTTGACTTAACCGTAACATCTCTAGGGAGGTTATGTTTTCCCCGGAGTTTGTTCGTTTGTCTGTCTGTATGTTAGTTAGCAACATAACTAGAGAATTTATGGACAGATTTGGATGAAATGTTCAGGAAATGTCCGCAATGATACCAGGAACAAGTGATTAAATTTTGGAGTTGATCCATAGACGCTGTCACTGGTTACAACACTCGCTGTCTGACGGACAGAAGTCTGCGCTCTCCAAGTGCTTTTCTAGTTACAGAAAGTCATGCCTAGATTTTTCTGTTACCTGGCCTGCCATTTACGTAGCTGAAAACCAAATAAAAATCTAAATTGCGCTCTTTTAACAAGATACTAACTTTCATAAAAACAAAGACATCATCTGCATATTGTAACACCCTGTTATCATTTTAAAATCATAGGGGTTAACTCTTTAGCTTTGAGTATGATTAATTATTCCAAATATCTTTATCTTTCATCACCAATCCTTACTTTAACCTAATTTGAACATTAACCACCAAAAGTTTACAACCCCTACTTGTTGGGGTTAAAATGCTCAAAAATTTCCTAATTCTTCCTAAATCTCCCCTTTAAATGTGCAAAAGCAGACCACTACTATAGAGAATTACATGCATGATTATAGATGCATCACAGTGCAGTGAGAAATCCACATTCAGTTCTTTTGTAGTAGCAATATATTAACGATGCCAGAAAATGTTATCTACTCTGAAAACTACAAACAGATGCCCAACAATGTGTTGCCCTGAAGATATATAATATCCAGAAGTTGCGTTATAAATAAACCTCTGAATGTGTCAACACTGAAAAAGTCTTCTTCTTTAAATTTACATCTCTGTCATGAATTTGTCATAAAATCTGAGTCATGTCTTCCCTTTCTGAAGCCTTCTCCATTTCAATGTGACGTCCTGCAGCCAACACTCGCAGGCTGATATGACACAGGTTGGACGATTAAAACATCTTTTCTGTGGGCGCTATATATCATGAGCAAAATAACAATGTGTTGCTTTGTGAATCACAGAGAAAAGCTGCTTACTCTCCTGGTACCCTCGCCTACAATGAGAAATATATTACGTTTAAAAAATGAGCCTGCACAGATATTAGGACCAGGCAGAAGGACTATTTACAAAAATCTGAAAAGGGCCACGTAATAAAAAACAAAGCCTGTTCCTTTCTGTGTACCCCACACCTCCTCAGAGATGTGCCCAAGGTTCAGACACTTTGCTGCTGCCAATACAACTGCTACAGCACTGACAAAAAAAATGCACAAATTATGCAGACACGTTCCAGCTCCGACACTGGACAAAAGGCTTCATTAAAACTGATGCACTTTACTCTCTTGTTCTTTCAGGTGGTGATGATCAGGGCCACTGTGGCACACTTTGGGGACCCAGATTAAATTTTTTAATAGTTTGATTTGGCTACATCGGGGTAAGCAGGATTCTTGCAGGAGTTGAACAATAAATATGAATGAATGGATGAATTAATGAAATCTTGCACGCTGCTGTTGGGAAAAACTACACACAAAATATTTAACATCTTTTCAGAGAAACTTGAGTGAGTCAGGGCTTGTTAGATGGAGTTGTTGTCATGTTATCGCCCAGCCATACTTTAATATATAATGTGGTTTTTGCTTGGTTTGGACATCTTATAACACCCTATATTCTCAATTTTAGTCTCAAAACATTAGCAGTAATAGTTCCTAATGGAGAGTAGAAAAGGGGGCTTGATTTATATGGAAATGATGATACTTTAAATATTGCAGAGAAGATTCTTTAAAGCCAGAATGGTGACCATGCATGGAGAAATCTGCTTTCCTCTGGTGGAGCAAGAAGACAGACAAAAGCAGCCTCTGCTCGTGGCCGGACAGCTTGTTTAGTTTGAAAGTCATTCTGCTGCAGAAAAGTGAGAAAAGTTGCTCACATCCTGCAGTTCAGTACAGTGTGTATCAGCTCTGCTCTGACACATTCCCTCCATGTTGGGTGGTGGTGGTGGTGGTGGAGGAGGCAGGGTGACACAAGAGTGAAACACAACACTGTTGAATCTGGGACAAAATACTAGGGCACTTAGCAAATGGGCTGATCCCTGGAGCAGGGATCTGGAGACCGATGGGATAAAAGTAGGAGGAACAGCGCTGCACGACAAAATTATCTCTGGACAAAAAGCCTGCGTCTCCCGCAGAAGATGATAATTTGCATCTCAATTTTGAGCCAATGCTGAGTAGGCTTATGGGGACTGCAGCGGGAGCCTTACATTTAATTCTCCATATATTTCCTTATATGTTTCCTCTTAAGGAAGATTGAGGGGGTAATCTGAAGATTCACAGCTGGTCCGTCTATTTCAGTGGATGTCAATCATAGAGTGTTGTGCAGATTAAGGAAAGCGAAGACTTTACCATCAAAATAACAGGGTTGGATTTTCTAAATGGACTCGTGAAGAAAGATGCAAACATCTTTGGCCTTTTCACAGTCAGATGTATCGATCACCTACCGTGGTTCGATGCCTTGGCGTGGACAGGCGTGTAGTGGTTCTTCGAGGTTCTGACCGGCGTCTCATCTTTCGGTGACCCATCAATCGCTGCAATGTTTTCATGCTCATACTGAGATATTGGAACGGGTCCTTGTTGCCTCAGAATGTCTGCCAGGGCTCTGCAAAGAAAGCACAAATGAGAAAAGTTTTTTAACTGAATGTTTCCTCTTTCCAATTACCAGCTTCTTTATTTTCCTCCTCACCAGCCCCCTAAAGGTCCTCCTTATTTATTTAGCTACAGCTCCAATTTGAATCATAGAGGTATGGAGGAAGGCAGAGGAAATCTTAATTACACCCAGAGTCACAGGGGGCTCAGATTTTCAATAGCCGGGTACACAAGGTGCAGAGAAGTCCTATTATGTGTGCTGGACTTGAGCTCGAGCACATTTATTAAGAGTTAAGTCAGTGTCTCTTCTTTGAAGTCGCAAAATAAAAGCAATATTTCACCAACACCATTTCCAACTTTTGGAGTCACAGTGTCAGCCAGTAAGACGGAGTGCCGGCTCCGCGTTTTCTTGAAGGAAATGAAAAGGCAATTTAACTGTGTCAATGTCAACCTAAAGCAACCACACATCCCACTTCTCCATAACTCTGTGACTTTGGAAGATATACAGTGTATTAATAGCATTTCCCTTCCAGGATGAGCACACTTTCGCCGTTTCTTTTTCGCAGACAGAGGCGACCTGATTTTGCATTGTCCCAGTTGGCTGCGATGTCGTGTGCAGCAGGAGCTGCAGTGGTTTGCAGGAACAGGCCCCACTTTTCAACATATACATTCACAAGAGGGAATATCATTTGACCTACGAAACAAAACCACAGAAGTACAAAATACTTTTTGATTGCTGTCAAGTCGCATGGAAACTGGAGCATTTGTCAGAAACACTGTGACTGTTAATAACCCTAATAAAGCCTGATCAATACTGCATTTTGGGGGATTGATATTAAAATTGATATTTGAGAGCTTAAAATCTCTCTTAACAATATATTGTCCAATTCTGATTCTTTCTGACCCACTTTAACACCCATGGTGAGAATCATATAAACTGAACAGTGGACCCAGAATGGACCCTTGGGGAACGCCACAATAAAACTGCTTTAAAGAGGAACAGGAGTCTGCTGTTAGAACATTATGTTCTGTCCTCTGTGGGGTATGAAAATAACAGTTTTAAAATAGTAGCCCTAAACGGGGAGATGGTTTTATTCCATATTTCTCACACTGTCAACAAAGACCAAAGCCAGCAATGAATTCAGCCTTCTAACAAGTATTACGTGTGTCCAAACTCTGATATATTTTATTCCTCTGTGCCATAAAGTTCCATTATTGTCCAGAAACATTAAAAACTCATCAGTGAGCCACACTGTTTCTCTGGTTGACATGTCTCTGCATTACCATGACCACACACACACATACACAAATACTCTGCTTAATAGTCCTCAACAAATGCACAATTTTCTCCTGTTTGATTAGTGTCTGGCAGTGCCCTGCTATTTTAGGAAACAAACTATATATCTGATTGTAAAAATGTACATCTTCAGCAGGAACCAATGTGCTTGGAGGGGAAATGACAAATAAACCCTCACAAATTGTTCTTTTCTTTGAATTGATCAACAGTACGAGAAATATCCAGAGCCAGCCTTTTAAGATAAGGCCATCAAAAGTAGAACAAACTAAAGCTCAGTGTTTGTCATCTTTCTCTTGTGGACAAACTGTGTAATGCCATTGATGACCTTGATCATATCTTTGGCATTGCTCTGCAATCTGTCGTGTTTTATTTGCTGATACCAGTATTTCTGTGATAAGCTCAAATTGGCTGATAATAAATCCTCAGAGCCAACTTCTCAGACAAACTTTGGGCTTTTTCTGTCCCCTGTGTGTTGAACTTTGAGTTATTCTGCTGCTATTTTTGCTCCCTCACAGTCGTCTTGCCTTTTAACTCAGTTTCTCAGTCCTGCAACTGGAGAACAAAGCATTATTCTCACCACCTAGCCGGCATAAATTGCATCTCGGTTTGCCCTGCAGAAGGTGATCAATACAGCCTGTTCAAACCACTGGCTTTAGCTCTCACTCTGCATTTCTTGTGTTTCGGTGAAGGTCACAGACCAAACAGCAAAGGTCTGCCAACAGCTCAGTATTCTGTTCGCAGTCCTCCCTCAGTCGCAGAGGTAAGAGTCTAAATTACATTAGAGAAGCACCCACTTTTTAGTAGCAGACCCATGCCAAATATAAAGCTAATCCCATGTTCCACTACTTCTTTTTGGTCACGGCTGTCAGCGTGAATGTGTGCTGCCAGCCTCTGAGGTCTATTCCAGCAGACATCATTACGACAGCTCTATGTGCCAAATGGTCGGTGAAAATAAACAAATCATAAAAAGAAAAAAAAACACTATTGAGCACCCAGCAAGCCATGCCTCCTCATTTAATCGACCCCTCTCTAAACTCGCATGGCTCCGGCTCATATTGAAGCAGTGGCATTAAGCAGATCCACTTGAAAGTACGCCCCATGGCTAGGATAGAAGCACGGCACGGAGACATAAACTTCTCATCTCTTCACTTCTCAGAGCAGAGATGGAAAAAAGTGCTGCATCATGAGCTTTGTTGTTCGTTTTTGTTGTTTCAAATAAAATAGCGTATTATAAAGCCTCATGAGTCCATATGGTTATTAAAAGCTGACTGTGCCAACTTCTGAAAAGACACTTGCAGCAATCACTGGAGCTTACATTTAATCTGTAACTGATCTACTGAACGAGCTGCTTTGTGTTGTTGTCAGGGCTACAATTTGGACGTTTTTTGTCATCAGGAACTTGTCACTGTGTTTCTCAGAAAGCTGAGTAATCCTCTTTGACATTTCCAAAGCAGCAGGTGCCAGAGTTTCATGACCGAGGCATAACAATGCTCAATTATCTTCATATCATTAAATCAACGCGAGACGTCCTCTCTGCTCCGCACAGAACGGACTCTGGTTAATGGCAGGTGACTCAGGAGACATGACTAAGTGACTGTGACTTCACAGTTTCTTAACCAGTGGGTGGAAAACATGCAATTTTAGTCAGACCTAACCCCAATTAAAAACCCATTTATACTTTTTCTACAATTTCAATACCTGCTTTCCCAGCATGCACCACACAAAAGACAGTTATAGTCTGGTCTTTTCTTCCATTGAGAATCATTTCTTTGAACTTTGAATGGAAACCCAAGTGAACAGGACAAAAAACATATTTTCTGGGGTGTCTCCGTGGTCAGGATGTATCAGCTCTCCACAAATATAAAAAAATAATGGTAAAACCCAAAATCACACCTTGCCTCAGGCTTTTCAACACAATCCACTAACATTACCTCAGTGCCAGAAGGGATCCTGGTAGAGCTGCAGCTAATGATTATTTTTTATTATCCATTAATCATTTGGTCTATAAGATGGAAGAAAGCTGCCCATGACAGACTCCTACAGCCCAAGCTGCTTGCTTTGTCTGTCAGCAGTCTAAAAACCCCCAAAATGTCCAATGGAAAACCATTTCTTCTTAATATCTGTGAGGCTAGAACCACCAAATGTTGGCTCCCAATGGTATTTTTGGTTTAAGAATGACAATTAATCAATTATCCAAATATTTGTGGATTAATTTCATGTGGAACAAGAATCAAACCAGGTGTAGTAACAGAATTCATCCACTTTTAAAGGCCCTGATGACGTTTTCTTGTATTTCTAATGGTCTGAAGTGGGCGGGGCTCAGCTGTAACAGTGTGATGTTGCATATTTCTGCACACCAATCAGAATTTAGCACCATTCACAATGAGATCTTTTGACTGTTGGCTCATTTGAATCACACCACAACCACAGAGTCCTAAAGGAACTTCAACTCTGGTTGTCTCAAATATTTCAAAAAACGTACGATTTGAAACCATTTTTTTTTTTTACGAAAGCTGTCTGAATGCGCCAAGAACTCGTCAACACCCTAATAAAACATGAATCTCCTGACACCATTATAACAGACTCTACCATGCAGCATTTCAAGAATCAATTCTTTTAAATCCCAAATTCTGCACATAATTTGGTCATTTCAGTTCTTCTGGGGGCAACAAAGAGATGCAGCATGAATCTACTGAGGCAAATCCAAAGTGACAAAGCTCTCTGGGAGGCACCAGTGCATATAACAGCAGTTTATGCAAGGAAAGAAAACACAAAAATACATACAGTATTAAATTGCCAACATTAAGAAACCATTTGGTGTTCTGATGATGGTGGAAAAATGCAGCGATTTGTTCTCTTGGTGACTGAAATGGCCACAGGATGTGATTTTATGTTGCTTTAACGCTCATCGAGCAATTCAGTGACAACTACGTTCGCCTTGAGGATTTAGAAAATATGGGCATTGTGGAGGAGACCACTCCCATCAGGATGAACGTGATAACTCATAATAGCTTTCAGTGGCATTTACTCTATCCCTCTGGGGCTGGACGGACACAGAACAGCACCGCTCCCCCTCCTGAGACTCACACAGAAGGGGATGTGTAACATGGAAAGGTATACAATCTTGACATTTTTTGACGGGGAGGCTCTGGGGGGGAGAGTAATGGCAGGTGTTAAAGGTCATGAGCTGGTTTGAACCCAAGATATTGAGGCTGTAAGTCTTACGCAGGCTGCTGTAAGTCACTGGAGTCACCAGCATAGATTTTCACTTCAAGGCTACTGGAGAGAAACGACGGGCATTTTTTTACACTCAGAAAATGTGCTCAACTCAACACTGAAATGAGTAGCAGACACATGCAGTGTTATGTTACAGTGTATTTTTCTACAGTTTCTACAAGTCTGACTGAAGATTAATTCCATTTTCTTACTAAAACGATAAGCCAAAAGAGCAGTGAACACACTCAGCACAGGTGGGTTTTTACCTTAATGGCGTGAAATAACATATTTTGCACACATTTTATTATGTTTAAAAAAAAAATATGCAAGAAAGAAGGCAAGTCTTACCTGTGCACGTTCATTTCCTGAGGGGGCTTGGTGGCTTTATCATAGGCAACTTTAGCAGAAATCCCAATGGCAATGATGAGCGCTATGACCCCGCAGGTGATGTACACCGTGGTGTTGGTCTGGTCGAGCTCCGGGTCGTACGTGTCACCTGTTGGCGCCGGTGAGGGGGGCTGGGTTTTGATCCAGTCCGGCGTGTTGTAGTTGGTGCAGCTCTTCTGCTCCAGCCGCTTCCCCCGGTCCGCGCAGCAGAAGCGCAGGAAGCAGCTGCCGCAGCAGAAGCGGTGGTCGGTGTTGTTGCAGCTGAACTCTTTGTCGTACTGCCCGCTCACGTCGTAGTAGCCCAGGCAGGTGTCGTGCTGGACCGTGGGAGCCTGGACCTGGGTGATCTTCCCCGGGACGACCACGGCCAGCGGGACCGCGGTAGTGCTGCCGTTGACCTCCTTCACCTTTGGGCGCGTCCTCGGCGGGGTTTTGCTCTTCTTGTTGGTGGTGGCGGCGCACAGGACATTCAGCGGGTCTAAGTAAATCAAAAGAAGCAGAAGGTGCTTTATCCCCATCATTTGAGGACGCGCTGGTGTTTGTTCTTTGGCCTCCTCTCTCTCTTCGGTCTCTCGGAGTGTCGCTCTTCTTACCGCGCGGAGCTTCTTGCGGCTTTCTTCATCGCAGGTACTCCTGTATGTGCCAAGCGCTCGCTCACGGACTTTGACTGGCAGGTTTTGCGCTCATCAGACACACAAAGCATCTTCTGACTCTGCTGTCATCCAGTGTGAATCGGTCTTCACTGTAAAAGTTGGCTTTGGCTGAATGCCCTCTTTGATTCTGGCTGCAGAGACGCGACAGAGACGCGAAGTCCTCCAGAGAAATCTGTACCATGAGCTGTTGAGTGTGAACGGAGCTCGTAGTTGCACTGTGGAGAACAGAGGCACGTAAAGGGGGATTTAGTGGGTAAAAGTAGGACTTCATGTAAATCTAAGCATTGAGAGAAACTTCATTAATAAGCAGGAATTACAGAAAGAAGAACGTGGATCGATATTTGGACCTGAAACCCTCTGAAAAGACTTTCAGCACCACGGACAGCGCCCAAGTTCCAATTTGGGTATTTGGAGCTCAAAAAAGTGCAAATATTCTCTATTTTCTATTAAATTCAAACATAAAACAGGATATTTAACTAGATAAAAGATCGAATCCGTGCTCCTGGAGTGCAAAGAGACTAAAAATAACCCTCCGTGGAGAGTTTTTACGCATCATTCGCCGAATTTTACGCATAAACTTTCTTTTTTTATCCGACTTCTCGGCTGGAAACGGAGCTCTAACTTGTATTTTTTTTCATCTAATGAGAGATAAGAGACTGAAGACTGTCAGGAGAAAGAGAGGGAGAAGACGAGGAGGACTTACCGGGTTAACGGTGGCCGGTAACGGGGTTGTTTCAGCCACTGCCACTGAATCAAAGAGCCTCAGCAAGACAAGAGGCAAGACCTCTCTCTCCTCTCCGGCCCGCCTCCCTCCACCTCTCTCTCCTCCTCCTCTCTCTCTCTCTCTCTCTCGTCACCCCCTA
>CAFUXE010000411.1:738862-750370 GCA_903364295.1 Serranus cabrilla
CCCCCGCCCCCCAAGAGGAGAGTTGTTAAATTGTAGCTGCATACTAACAGCTTCCTCTGAATCAATTACCATTTGGAAATAAATGTCACAGCTTTGGAAACTGTCACTGAGCAGAGACTGAGAGGAGCCGGTGGTTTATTAAGGATGGAATAGATGCTGAGGGTAAACACAGTGGTAAATACGAAAATAAAAAAGGAAATGACAGATTTCCAATTAAACTATCATCTTTCTCCTGGATATGCATTCAGAGGCAGAAGATAGGAAAATGGAAAATCCACTGCCGACAGCGTTGCGTTAAAGTTTTCCATAGGGTGTGTGTGTGTTTATCTCCCCAGAGGCTGTACAGTGTGTGTTCTATAAGGTGTCATGAAAACCTAATTACGCAGAGTACAGAGACGCTCTCAGACTCTATGGATGACCTTTGCTCTGGCTACATAACTTATGCATGTAACCGAAAACACAAGTCCAAAGGAAATGTCCTTCGATACAAACGTTCACTGTCGGTGTGTTGGAGAAAGCAATAAGGCCGAGTGATTGAAATGTCAATATAACATTTACTTTTAATAACCTGGAGGCAATAAGGACTTGACGTGTATTATGAGAAGAGGAATCTCTTAAGCCTTCTTCCTCCTCTCGTGGTTAGTGGACAGTGTTGGTGGGCTGATGCTCAGTCCAAACAAGGTTGGAGTCGGTGCTTTGACTTCATTCAGAGATATTGTATCCAGGCTCAGGCTGCAGAACACTGCAGCTGTGTAACTTGGTTTTTGGGATATTGTTTCCCATTATGGCGGTCTAGATGCAGGCGAGTGTACACTTAAATGTTAAAGATTCTGCAAGCCTTACACCTCGGATAAAAGTACGTTTTTCAAATTTGATTTTATTTAGACATTAAGTTAGGCTCCCTCTTGGTGTGTTTTAATCTGAGCTTTTCTATAATATCAATAAACCCGGAATAAGCACTGGGCCGACTGGGCTGGTGCCCCGGGGCCTCTGACCTCTAGGGGCTGACTCTATCCTGTCATCACTGTTCTATTTACGACATTAATACATTTGAATAAATGTATATTTACGCTTAAGTCATTTTTTCATGACCTTTTTCATGCATTAAACATTTGAATAATCTATGTAGAAAAAATCGCGTTGGGTAGTCAATTTTAATATGTTGAAGTACGAACCAATGAACGCAGCGTTACTTTATTTTAAAATAAGGCAAATATTCTGATTGGTTGCTGGCTGTGTCCGTAATGGTGATGACGTAGAGAGGTCAGGTGACCGGGTGAATTTTGACAGCGGCTTGTTGTTGAAACTTTAACCATGACAAACAGCTGAGAGGAGCGCTCGTTTTCAAACACGGCGAGGATTAAAACGGAACAAGGATGAATCAACAACGCTTAAACTCTTTATCAATACTGGGAATACGGTCTGAAGTGGACTTTATGGATTGTTTTGGAGGCATTTTTGGTGGAGAAAGAGCAAAAAGAAGTCCATAGCATAAGGTAAGACAGTATTTTCTCATTAAGTTTTTATCTAAGCGGCGGGCGGTGCTGTCTAGCTAATTATTGTCTCATTTGTGTGTTAATAAACCGCAAATGCATTGAATTTACTGCCAAATATCGCTATTTTCTAAGCTAATGTTGCTGTCTCGCGCTAGCCGTTGGAATGCGGTTTCTACGGTAACTCAGTCGTCAAGGCTCCCAGTGTGTCGTAACTCAGCCTGAGGAGAAAACGCTGAACTCTCTGTTGTTTACGTAGTTTTCCCAAACTGAAAAAAACATATTTGATATTAGTACTGAAACCGAGGTGTTGCAGTGTCTTTGCAGTGAGGTGGTCTGTTTAAACTGTGTAACTCTGCTGCAGATGTTCAGCTGCCAACATCTGTGAGATTATTCCTCTCTGTCACTCCCGGGTGTCTCTGCTGCATTTTATAAGCCCCACTTCCACTGTAGCATACATTATATCTGTAGGCTCTGAGTCAGTCTGCTGCCGTCACTCCCCTCCACACACACTCTGCGATGCACACACACACTCTGATGCACACACTCTCTCTGATGCACTCAGTTTGGTGTTTCAGTATCAGAGCTTACACTGCAAACATCACATCATATTTGATATGTTTCCTGTGTCTCTGCTACATCTCAGAGGAAAACATTTATTTATTTATACTTTTTACTCCATTACATATGTGTGACAGCTTGAGTTACCTTTCACATTACAGTTTATAGAAGCATGAAATGTTCATTCATGTTTTAAGAAAATTCTCCTCCTTCTTAAGCTAAAGAAACTGTTAAAAACCCTCTTGGGTCAGCTGGAACATGATAATAACAATAATAATAATTCGCCCTCCTGTGCAGCTCCTCTTCCTATTTGCCAGCTGTGTTGTAACACCACTGCAAACACTCGCTGCTGCTCGTAGCTTTTCATAAGCCCCACCTCCACATCCACCTGTTTCCACTGGGGGTTTATTTTCACACCCTAAACCTCTGTGCAGCGAGCGTGAACCCAACCCAGCACAGCAGGAATCAAGGACGGGAGCTCATCAAACCTTTCCTTTCTGCATGAACACTGAGTTTAGTCAGCAAAATCATGTTATCAATGTTATTTGTCTCTAGTGCTGGAAAATGCTTGATACTGTTGCAGCCGTGGTAGATTTCTATGTGCCATCACTCCTTTTATCATACCTCCATGCATTTTTTCCAACATTTTACATATAGATCCAGTATAAAGACTATAAGAGCACTAAAAACACTTCAGCAACCTATGTACAGTATATGTGCAATGTTGTTTTCTTGTGTTTTATTCATACCAGTGCAATAATCCCGTCCACCCTTGCTGTTTACACTAATATTTAGTATTAAACATAGCTAATTTTAGCTTTCTATGTGAATAGTTTATATTTATTACTCATAGTTACACTTATATTGCCTATATTTTCTTTATATTTCCTCTTGTTTCTATCTTGTACCTATTATTTACTAGGCTTCTTCTTATAATATAACCTGAGTACTAATTTCGTACCACTGTGAGCTGGCATGACAAATAACGTTCCTTGATACCTTGAAAAGCTGCTAACTTACACAGAGTCAAGAAACTTCACAACTTTATTTCATAAACAAGTGCGTAGGAGAGGGATGAGTGGATCAAAACACAAAGACAAGTCGCGCAGACTGTCTGTCTCACTTATTTTTTGCAAAGTCTTGATGAAGGTCGAGCGCCCAAAACGTTTCAATAAATCTCTGCCTTGCTTGCTGAGTTACACAGTCTGCAGGAGTCATGAAGCGATGGCATTTTAAAGCTTGGACTAGAATCTATTAACGACACTGAGGGCAACATAATCTGACCTTTGACCTTTTTAATGATGCAATAGGGCAAATTTTGAGAGCCTCTGCAAATGCCCTAATATCTAACTTCCATTATGGAAAGCATAAAGACAGCTTTTTTATATAAGTGTATAATGCACGAATAACAGCAATTCTGATCAGAATAAATGAAACTTAATGCAGATTCTGTTATTGGGACAGTTGGAAATAGCGTTATATCAATTATTTCATAATTTCCCACTCTAACCCGCTGTCAGCATACGTTACTAGTGATGGCGCGCTCTTCAGCAGCGATGGGCAGCACGCAGCTGGTTCTCCAGGCTGTGATGTGGCATGATGTGTGTTGTTGGATCGACGTGTCGTTCCCACTCACACGCTGATAAAAGCAGTTTTCCGCAGTCAGGTGTGAGGATTAGCATTAAGTTTCCTCTGCGGTTATAATATTCTCTTTCCCAGGCATACCATGCTCCTCCTCAGCCGGCACACACGACCTAATTCCTTATCAAGACTTGTGTCCCAGAATGACACTGCAGGGCTGACGGTGCCCAGGAACGAGCTCTTTACAAGCTGCTTTTATTTTTCACATTTTGTGTTGTGAAGTGTTTTATTTCGGCATGAACACAGTGAGGCACATCTGTCAGAAAGCAGCCGTACGTCACCAGAATTGGAAGAAAAGAGCTGTTTTCTTCTTCTGTGGTTTATAAACTCGGTTATAGCGCACGCCCTGCAGAGACATGGGTGCCTTTGCTTTCTCCTTCCCCCAGTTATTGTTTTTAAACTGAATTTTAACTTGTTGGTGTGTCTCCAAAGGAAAACGAAATCTAATCTGCTCATTATTATATATAAATATATATATATATATATATATACACACACACAGTGAGTACAAATATTGAATTGTGCATATTGCAGAAGGTGTGGGGGAAAATGTTTGGGTCCAGCAGCATAAACACAAAAGAATGAAAAAGAATGAGGTGATTAAACGTCGGCTGAGGAGGAGAATGTGAAGCTCTCGGAGCAGAAATGTTCCTGCCTCTGCCCTTCCTCTGCTCACACTCTGAGCATGTGTCAGTCCATGAACGGCTGCAGCAGGAAGATGCATGAGACGATGACTGATACGCTCCCATCTCACTGCGCACAGAGGATAAAATATAAGACACATCTCCATCCAGCCAGGAGCGATCTTTGCTTCATTTTACCCACTTAATGATCCAGCACCACCTGCCAGTCGGCCTTTATCACCTCCATCACTCCACTTAATCAGAAGTGCTGGCTTAGGAGTCCCTCTAATCAGACCAATTAGCCTTTAAGGCCTTGTCTTTCTGGCGGATGTCCTCTTAGTTCAGGAAACTCTTTGGCTTCCTCCTGCCCGGCTGGCAGCGGCCCAGCCAAGCTTTCACAGGACAACCTTGAGCATTTCTTTTATTTTTATTTTCTGCATAACCTTTATTTAACAAGGGAGGTCAATTTAGAACAAATTGTTACTCATGATGACAGTTGAGATAAATGCCTTTCGAGGATGTAAAAAGGGACTGGGGTTAAAGCTGAGGACCACGCAGCGAGCTGTATGCCAACAAGACAATTAAAGAACTAACAGCAAAGGGCATTCGGCGATATTTTACCCATTTTTTTCCCATTCTGTCTCCGCTGACAGGAGACTGGCTGGCTTTGTCATCGTGTCTATAAAGCATCCGCCGGCTCTGGCAGGCTTCAGTCAGTCAGACGGGCCTGTGAAACCTGTCTGACTACACATCAAATCAGTGTGTTTTCACACTCCGCAGTGTGACAGTCATGCTGAGATGAAATCCTCATAAACACGGCACACATGCTCTAAAAGTACATACTGTCACATCGGATGGCACGTAGGGCTTTTCTGTTCCCAAACATCACATGATCTACAGGATAAATAGTTTTAAAGAGGAATCCATACGCGTCTGCTTTGCCCTGCAGTCTTTTTATTTCATATATTATAATGTGAAGACGCGGAGGACCGACTCCTCCTGTGACCTTGTAATAGTTTTTGACATTTGGGATTTCTGAAACATGTTTAATCTCGGGATAATCATGGTAAATCGGACAGCACTATCCATCATAGCCAATTGTAATTACCTGCATATAGATCACTGTCACATGAAAGGGGCCATTAAAGGGAGCTCTGTGTGTGAATAGAAAACATTCAATCAAAATGCCACAGGCAACACGAGCGGCAGCCAAGAGCGGTGATTGAACAAGAATCCTAACCAGGACATCCCACGCTGATGGCAGCGTTCCCAGGTGGGCTGGCTACGTGTGACAATCACACAAACAGGTCTATCAGCAGGGGACGGACTCCTCTCTCTCTGTTTGACCAGCTTGGTTCAGTTAAGCTAACAGTCCTGATGGATTAACACCAGGCCAGAAACTTCAGACAGGGCTGCAAAAAAACACCTATCTTCACTATTAACGGCTGTTTTCAACTTATTGTCTTTACGATAACACTGTGGCTGTCGATTCTGTCGGCTTCACGGCAGAGTTTGATGTGCTTCACATCTTTCTCACCAACCTGAACAAACAAACACCTCTGGTGTCTCTGCTGCAGCTCAACTGGGGCCTGAAAGCAAAAGGAACAATTGTGATTTCAGCATGAATTCAAAAGCTGAACCTTCCTACATTCTCCTGCACGGCAAGGAAGCGATCCTATAAGTGCTGTCTGTACATATATATGCATATATTGGTTAACCATGGTAATATATGCATGTCAGCATGTTTTTTTTTATTATGAAAAAATGAAAATGAGATCAAACAGAGGTGTGTGTCCTACTTCACCACACAGGAACCCTCTCATGATCCAGAATGCTTCTTTTTTATCCAGTCACCAGAGGAAATCGTGTAAACTGTCTGAAATGTCTGAAATCGCTCCATATTCACTATACAGTGCACTACAGTAGTGTAGTGTAACGAGCGACACAGTCCGCTGAGGGAGGAAGTCAGGGATGGATCAAAGCAGTGGAAGTTACCTTTCTTCTTTGCAGTTAACCTGAAAATAGTTTCTGTAGCTGAATGTTATACAATCTACAATACCTGCATCACTTTGTTCAGCAGTTTTTAATTTAGAATTTTACAGAAGGTTTTCTGATTGCCTGAACCATTTTTTCCCCTTAACCAAGTAGTTTTGTTACCTATAAATAAAGAAATCGCTTCGTTGCCTCACATAATCCGTCAGCTTTTGTTTGACTCAGTGTGTCAGTATGTTGTTTTATTGCCACACAATAGGAAATGAGAACGGCTTGCAGAAACATTGAGATTTAATCTATATTTAGTTTGCAATGCCGACATTTATTGTGGCGACTTGGTTGCTGTCCACCAATTGGTCCATATTTGCTGCAAGTCGACTGTTGAGGACGAAGCAGAAACATTTGAAAACTGTCCAATAAATGAGTTATCTCATGTAACGACTTCAAACCTGCAGCTCCTGGTTTGTAGAAGCAGAGAGGTCGCTGGATGATTAAAGGGAAAGAAGAAAAGAAAAACTCGGAAAACTCTTCCTCTGACCTTTCTCTGATCGCTGTTTTCTGTCTTGTTAAAGGGGAGTAAGAGTTAACAGTTACACTTGAACAAATGAAACAATCTGAGACTTTCAGAGGAGAAAATCTTTCTTTTTTGCTCACATTCGTGTTGAACCTGTGATGATGGGTGTGAGCCAGCTCGGGAAACTTCAGCTCAGATCACACAGAGTCCTGATAGCTGATAAAAGTCTAGCTGTGTGTTGATACTGGATCTGTGGTGATTGCACTCAGAGAAGACTGAAGGTTGTTGTGCAGGTTGAATAGATAAATGGAGTTAATAAAAAGCCATTTCACAGCTTTTTCAGAGATACTGCGGATAATAAATTAGTGAAGGAAAACCATCTGTGTGCCGAAAGAGACAGAAAGCGAAATAGCAGAAAGAGGCGGTTCATTTCAAACTAATTGATTTCGATGTGAGGATAGTAAAGGTTTATGATGATTATCAGCCATAAAGTCAACCTCAACTATAAATGAGTGGAATGAGATTTGGGTGGACAGAATGATCTCTTTTTAATCAATGTAATAACCACAAAAAAGGACACAAATTGTACAAATCCTGTGAAATTAAAACTCCTGTGCAGGTCATGTTGTTTCCTCCTGTCTCATTATGTTTGGTGGAGAGACACCTGTCACTCTGCAGATGGTTGCTGCCTCCCCAGTGAAATACATGTAGTGATAGAGTGTCAGACAGGAATATTAATGACGCAGATTATATCAAAACACAGATTATACGAGGCACGTTTGACGGCGGAGGCGAGACAGAGATATATATTCACACACCTTTTCCTTCCACGAGCGCCTGACAGGCAAATAAGTGGTGTAAACTCAAACCGTATTGATTATGAGTTTGTTGTTGCTCCTAGCAAAAATACCCAGGAGGATGTTCTTCCCTGGGATTATGGCTGTGATGTTGGTGCAGCACCAAAGCACCCATAATCACCCAGAACATCCTGAAGGTTATTGCAGCTTTAATACAATGGCTGCAGCAGCCGGGTGCACTCTGAAAAGTTTCCTACCACGTGGTAAACATAAAAATAAATATAAACGTTATGTAAATATAGTTAGTGGGAGAGCTCAGGCTTTAGGAAGTAAGATTTTTAAATGTGAGCCTGACCTTCTGTGAATATAACTTTATTTTAGGGATGAATAGCACATAATTTCAACTGATCCGCACTCGTTTAATATTTAAATCTATTAAAAAATATGCCAGTAATTACTTTTAGAGTCATCCAAACACATTATGGAGAAAGTCTGATGGATTTAAACAATTCCTGTGAGGATGGATATGTGTTTTTGACAACAAGATCTCTTCCCACCCATTACGACACACTCGCAGCTCGTGGTACAGTGGCGTGCACTAAAAGCCTGATGAATGAGCTGAAAGTTAGTTGGACTTACTCTCGGGATGTAATTGGACTTTTCATGGGTGAAGATGGAGAACCTGCAGGACTAGTTATCAGAGCAAAAGATCAGACCCATGTCAGTGTGGTCAGTTATTACCACCACTGTGACACGTGCATTTGCCAACATTAAGAGGTCCTTAGACTAGCACACTGTAATAAAGACAACCTACTGAGCTCAAACTGCAGGAGCACTGGAAACAATGGAGGATGTACATGTAGTGGTTTCCTGGCAAGAAACAGGAACAGAGTTCACAGTTTGGAACAAAACCAAAACCGCTGTTGGCTAAATCACTCGCTCAAGTACTGAATAGTGCAGTCTGTGGGCATTTTTTAAAGATTCTTTCTGGGTCATTTTCATGCTTTATTCGATAGTGACACAGAGGAAGCAACCAGATCTCAAAAAAATATGTGAAATGACCTCGACGTCTAAACACTGAATTCCCTGCTGGTGGCATGTTATGTGTGAAAATGGCCACCAGGACAGAATTCGGTGTTAAGAGGTCGTGGTCATTTCACAAAATTTTGTGAAAGAGAAGATCGTTCTAGAAATAGCACACGTCTTTATACATACAAGTACAGTATATGGCTGTAAAAAAGTCTGCAGTTTCTGTGAATGTATGCTTCAAAACCACTGAGCTAGGTTTAGGGTAAAACACTTCCTGGTTATGTATTATAAAAGACGGTTTAAACAGGAAATAAATTAGCGTAAATGCCGGAAGAGACATGCAGCTAGGGGGCCGTGAGCCGGATTCGAACTTGTGTCTGCTGCAACAAGGACTCAAACCTGAAACGTTTTGTTTGTTTGAAGTTCAGGTTGTTTTTCTAAAAGAAACTAGAAGACCCGACCTTTCAAATGAAGCCTCATACGTGTGTTTTGGCTTTACGGTTCTTCTGTTAGCTTCAGCGAACCAAACCCGCCCTGGGCAGGTGGTTTCCAAGAGGTTAACAAGCAAACGTTTTATCATTCTGGGCAAACAGACGGTCAGATGTTGGATTTTGAAGTTAAAAAGATGGCCTCCAAATCATGGCGTCATGTTTGGAGTGCTGAGGTCATAAACGGGTCTCACAATTACCATTCAGCTATACAGTGTTAGTGTTTGCAGATTAAGCTACTTCAAAGTGCTTTTTCATGAAGTGTTTGTATTATTTTGGCGATCCGATGAGCGTCGGCATGCTGCGGCGTATACGTGGTGGACCGACATGAGAGAAGCAGGACGGCGGTTTGGGAGCGGCGTGCAGGGCGAGCCGTGCCCGTCGGCTCTGGTTTTCTTGCTGGATCTCGCTGCTCCCCGCTGAGGCTGTTCTGGTGAAAAAGTCTCTGAACTGGGTCACAGCTGTGCTGCACGCAGTGGCACCATGGCACATTTCTCTGTGAGTGAGGACTATCTGAAGGCCGGGGGAGAAAATGAGCGTGCTTGTTAAACTGCCCCCCCTCCAAGTAAGATGAGAAGAGCGAGAAGCCAGAGCAATAAATCATTAATCCACCATAAAGGGGCTGCGGGAGTAGAGGCAGCGTCTCCCAGTCTTTTAATGTGAGGCGGATGTATGGCACCGCGGCTCGTACCTCTGCCACCTCGCTACGGCCCTCTGGAGAGGCAGAGAAACGGGAGAGAAACACAATCTGGAGACGGGGAATAACAACCAAACAAAAGGAGTCTTTGAAACGCCCTCGACGTGTCTCCAGGAGAGGGCGAAGGCTCAGCTCAGCTGGGTGTTAGAGGGTCCTAACCCGGCTCCATCTCCTCATTCATCACTGGGAGCACAAACTCTACTCCACCGATTCATTTTCAAGAGTATTTGCTGCAAAAGGGGAAAAAAAACATAAAAATACATAATGCAAAGTTAACATTACAAAGTGAACTTAACCACTAAATAATTTATGTATGCAAAGCTAATAGATTTAATTCCCTTCCAGGCTCGACTCTAGTGAGTTGGAGGTCTGGCATTAAATGACTTTGTCCTGCCCTCAATTACCGCCGGGAATAAAGATCACCGAATCAGAGCCAAAGTGACGCAGATGCCCAGGTTATAAATTTGTATAATCTATAACTCTGTTGGCCCTGATTGTCATTAAGACACGCTCTTATGCACTCATTGTATTAGTGGCTAAATCGAAAGCAGGGACCACATGGCTGCAAAGGTTTTTAAGCTATCTTCATGATCAGCATTAATGTGGGGGTCAGAGCAGGTCAGGTTCAAAAGGTCTGAAAAGCCCAGTTGAAGACTTGAGAAGAAGGGATCAGGTTCTGTCCCTGCTGACGGGAAGCAGCCGCCTGCTGCGACACCTTTGCTCCAGCTTTGATTTAAAAAGGGAAGAAAACGCTACTACAGGTTCACTCATTTCTCTCTTCCTCGTGCTTTCTCTTTTAACCTGTCCGTGCTTTTCCCCTGGTCCCTCTTCTTCAGGCCCTGATTTGTTTCATGTTACTGTTTTTATGTTTCTGTGGAGCGCAGGAAGTGCAGGAATTACAGGCCAAGTAGCCACTGGGGTTCTTAATAAACAAATAAACAAACACATACAAGCTGAGCCCGGAGACCTGAAAGCGCAGGAAAACAAAAGTTTCATCAGCCTTCCATCAGCCAGGAGGAGTGTTAGTGTTGAGGAGGAGGAATGTGGTTAAAGCAGCTGATGTATGTTTACAGGTAGCTGTTGGTTTGAGCTCAAAGAGAAACCAGTTACTGCTGTGAAACATGACGTCCACAGAAATCAGAACCACTGAGCTAAAGGCAGCACGCCGGGCCAACAAGCTGATGTTTAGTTCGATGATAGATGTTAATTATCATCAACATTCAGCCTATTTTTTTTGCAGGTTTGGTCAAAAAACAAAGCTTTGGAAAATTGATTTATTGACCTGATGGTGGTCATTTTAAAGTTTGATTTAGGGCGACAGATACAACCTGATCAACTGATATCAGGTCAATATTATTTGTGATTCTGAATGCAAATAATGCATTAAACAGCTGGAGTAATTTTCAGGGTTTCTGTTTCTCCATCACTCGTGGACCAGCAAGTGCAGAAATGTGGGATGAGTTGAAGAACCAGGAGGCTGCTATTTTTACTCGCTGTTCTATTGCAAGGGCTTACAAGATGTCCTTTTGAATAGAGGTCAGGTCCTCTGCTCACAGTCGGCTCCTTTGTTTAACTGCTGTATTAAAAGGGCTGGATGGGCTGGAAATAAGTGACAGGGAGGGAAACGAAGCAGCCTTTTCTTTATTGCTAAACACACAGAACTGAACAAACTG
>CAFUXE010000411.1:750377-783411 GCA_903364295.1 Serranus cabrilla
GGATGTGTTGTCCAGGTGTCGGAGATCACAGGTGAATTGAGCTGCATTCTTTAACACATCGGGAAAGCATTAGATTTTAAACAACACAGTCCTTCTCATTATGGTCTGGATCCTGTAAAGAAACAGTGTCTCAGCTGCAATCGCCAGCTAATTGTAGCACAACCTCGCCGCTATTAGCCTCCTCGGCCAGGCTTGCCATTAGCTGATTACTGCACACCCACTGTCTTATTAATGTAAATCCCTGA
Source organism: Serranus cabrilla (assembly GCA_903364295.1). Lineage (NCBI taxonomy): Eukaryota > Metazoa > Chordata > Actinopteri > Perciformes > Serranidae > Serranus > Serranus cabrilla. The sequence goes on from CAFUXE010000411.1 coordinate 750,623, forward strand.
AAGAAAATATGGCTGAGACACAATATTTATTTTGCAGGCTATTCGCACGGCACACAGTCTCAGCTGGCTTCGGTGCCTTATAGAGATTTTTAATGAGTCTTAACCAACCACCAAAGAGGACGATTTATTATTCCATCCTGCTGCCCGCTTAAATGAAAATAAATAAGCAAATGTATTAAAAGAAAAAAGTTTTTTTGCGGGAGGGCGAGGCGCCTGCTGAGGTGAACATGGTGCATTTTAATTTATTGTTTGAGAACAGCAGCGATCCATCTGTGTTTGGATCTCAACAAATATAATTTAGACCCCGTACTTATCTTGTCGGCACCAGGTGATATACAATGCTCTTCCCTTTGTTGACTCTTTTGTTATAGATTAATGTGTGAGCTTGTCCCATCTCTCATTATGTGTCCTGGGCGGTGCTGGTTGACTGCAGTTATACTGCATCCTTAGCAAAAAGTATTATAATTGATCGCAGGGCAGCTGTATTGATTTATACCAGAGAAATGTCTTGTTATCATATTTGAGCAGACAGGCTGTGACATATTTCTGTATGACAGTCCTTGTTTATCATTTGTATTTCTGCAGCGTCTCAGGGCTTCATTTCTATATCTAATTAGAATGTGTTCAGCGTGCAGCGTGGCAACAATGCAGTGAATGCAAATTCCTGCAAACGTACATTTGCAGATTTCATGTTTTTTTGTCACAAATTCTGCACTCGTTCCCTCATTAAAAGCAGAGAAGATGTCCGCTGTCACCTCAGCGCTCTTGGCTGCAGCCGACGTGAAGCCCTCATCCCGTCTCATGCTGCTTGGGCACCTGCCAATACGTCCTCATTTAAGAAATCGCCTGGGCTGAGAAACGGCCGCACTCTCTTTCACCATAACTAACAGAGTGGCAGCCGCCCATCGGGTCGACCGAGAGGTGCTCAATCTGGTGTGACAAAAATTACATCTTGTATCGGCCAGTGGGATGAGAGCGGGAGCTTGCAGATGAGAGCCAAATCAGAGCATCTCCGGTGCAAAATCCCTCCCTGCTGCATCCTAACTGGGCTCCGTCTCCCTCTAACAATGTTATCTCATTTGCTGCAATGCTTTCCCCCGAAAAAAAGTATGCAGCTCAGGGCGGAGATCTTTCTATGTCTTGAACCTTGAATCGATACCGAATCAATACAGCGAGCTCCATTGTCTCCCCGTGTGAGGAGCCGCTGTGAGCTGAGGTGTCTGGGCCTTATCTGCCTGCAGCCATCAGCCAGTCAAACTATAATAGATTAATGTCTCTTTAATTAGCTTTCCCTAATAAATTAATTTGACCTTCCTATAATAGTACATGCTCAGCAGTATATTTTATGTTTAACATTATCCAAACAATTCCAGTGCCAGACTCTAATTATTTTTCATATTACCTTAACCTTTAACATCACTGAAGGATTTCTTCGCCGGGCAGAGACAGAGACGGAGAGATTTGGGACAGGGTATTCCTGCGGAGGGGGGTAGTAACCTCTCTGGGCTAAATTTGGTCACATGTTAATTTTGGACTCTCCCCTTGTCTGCTGGACGGGGTTGATTAATGTGGCTGCTTGTCACAGTGAGCTGGCAGAACCAGGACAGGCACAGAGTCTCACCCTGCCCTCCGTCCTCCATCCGCTCCACAGTCCCGCAGTCACCATGACAGCAAGACAAAACGATGAATGACAACATCTGCGTCGTGTGATCAGCATCAAAGAAACTAAAAGATGGGTCACAGAAAGAGCTGGAGGAGGTGAAGGTCTGCTCATTCAAACAGCTGCTGAATAACATGACACTGCCTTGGAGCTGATTGTGGGGAAATTAAACTTTTTCAGACACATTAATACAAAACACTCCAATGAAGCTAATTATCTCATCTGAAGCTGAGGTAGCTCAGAAAGCCCTATGGCTCAACTAAAGAGCTGAATATGAAGCTTTAGAATCAGGGTTTTAGTTCAAGTTTTGTCTGATTCCTTAAAGGTAAAATATATAAAAATGTTTACACAACTCAACAAAATGTAGGTCCGGTTGTCTTAACATTTTCCCAAATTCCAACAAATTTCAAAACCGGAGAAATCTGCTGTTTTAACCAGTCTGTTTATTTTTGTCCCCTGTCCCCTGTGAGAGAAACCGTCCATCCAGTTTGACTACATTTAATCTATCGAATGGATGTTTATCAGCTGATAAATGTGGGCCAGTAGGGGCCAGCTCCGCCTGCCGGTAGGTCGGTATGTCGTTATCAGTCCATTAAACTGGCAGCTATATTAACGTGTGTTGTTTAGCGGCGCCACCTACTGGCAGAAGTAATTTTGTACCAGATCATCAAGGTGGAAGTGATGTTACAGAGTGTGAAAGACAAGGGGGAAGCAAGAATTATATAAAGCTATAAGTTTGATTTAAGTAATAAAACAGTGAGATGCATAGTCAAAGTTATAGTACCTTTATAGGAAAAGCCCATCCGATCGATCCCTCCCCACCAACACTATCGTTGCTCATCCTGATGTTTCTCTGGACTCGTCATGTGTCCGCTCAGCAGACATCAGCCAACCCCAAACATCTCAACATCTGTCTGCTCCCTTTCCTTATCTGACTCTCATGTTGGTCTGTAATTCTGCCACAGTGCAGCTTACACGGTGTATTATGTGGGGAGAACAAACAGTGCTGCCCCAAGACAGCAGTTAGATGACGAGCACAACGCTAACAAACCGAAGGTAAACACAGGCCTGCCTGCGCCAGCACCTGCTCATAGAGATTAATGTGTGCAGCGGGGCCAGTAAAAACATCATTATCATTCAGTCTTATTTAGTTGGCTCTGCGATACAAGGTCAGGCCAGATGTTCTGTGGACAGAAAGCAGCTTATCAATAGTGTTGCATTCTCATTATTAGGCGGGGATGTGTGTGTATGCACACAGAGATACAAGGCCATTCTCAGCTGTTATTAAAGTATTGTTGATCTGCTTGTATTTTCCAGAAAACAATTAAATACAAAACCAGCTTTAATAAATCACCTAAATCCAATTAGCAAACTTCATTTCAGAGGAAACAGCTGCTTAGGTCATTGTGGATGATTGCTTTTGTCACAACAAAGAGAGAGGAATAATTCAACTAATGTGCTAATAAAAAGCTGCAGTCAGAAACTATCTGGGTCCTGTTATCACCAAATTCACACCATGTAACGGTAACAATTACTGGTTTAACTCCAGTTATCCCACTCAGGCTCACAATGTCACAGACAACATCTAACTAATTACTATTTAATATATTGAATTGAATATCTCGTTTAATTGTCGTAGCTTTCAAACCAGCATGAACGTGTTCTGACAAAAAGATTTGGACTGCTTAAAAAAGCTGAACAAAATCAAATCTCTTATGTTTCCTGTTTCTCTTTCCTGTATTTTTCCCCTTTACAAGATAAAAAACATAAAAAGTAAAATTGGTGTTTTAATGTTCTCCATCAGCTCCCTCAGCAGCTACTTGGAGTTCTTCTGGGCCCAGTTGGAGCTTTGAGTTAAAACTGGTTGGAAGTAAAAACCAACCCGCGCTATTTTTACTGCTCTAAAAACGAGGAATTCACTGAGTGAGTGATGAGGTTGGAGGAGCTGCTCATTGGCCTTTGTTCTGCCAAAAATAGTTAACAGTCAGCTGGTAATGTCTTTGCTTAGCAATTTGGGAATAAATCAGTCATACCTGCTGGTAGGCCAGTCGGTTGTTATCAGCCCATTGAATCAGCAGCTATAATAACATGTTGTTTAGCTGCTTTAGTGCGTCACGTTTTAAATGAATTATGTAACTTTTGGTATTAAAAGTCGTCTTTATTTTGCTATTTTAGTTTTCACCTTCATGTGCTTTTATTCTACTTTTTCAAGTATTTTTTAAAACACCTAACCAGGAACGTTTTAGTTGTTTCGGATGAACTGGAGGTCTTTTTTTGGTTTCTAAACTTATAATGCCTTTGCCTTGCAAAAAAGGGCTCACAAAGCTTACAGGAAAGGAAAAATAAAACAAAACTTGTTTGACTATGTGGAAATCCTATCTATTGTGAGGGTTTGGAGTTAAAACCCACCCAAAAAACTAAAGAGTACACATTATGAAGAAAGGAAAATCATCTTTAAAGAGAACCATCTGAAAATGCCAGTGAAGTGACGTTTCCGGCGGGGCTGTTAAGAGCAGTGGCTCGGAGCAGACAGGTGGTGGTGATCAGAGCAGAAATAAACAATAAAGTTGTCATGTGGTGATAAATGTACAGTGTAGCTTTCAGTATGTCCATGAATAAAAGCTGCAGCTCCTCGACAACATTTACTAGACTGTGGACATGTTGATAATTATTATGGGGTGTAACCTTCTGGTCTGTTTGACAAAGTAATTATCAGCTGCACCACAACACTTTGGATGAGTAATCCTCAACCACAAATTGTTGAATAGCTTTAATTATAGTGTTGAATTCATTAAATCAAAGAAGTCCTCAATTATTTGTCTTTAACCATGTCATATGATATGCTACTTTAATAAACAAACAGTGTAACTGGGACATATCCAGCTATACTCTGTAACAATTTAGAATAAAATGAGTGGGACTTTACTGGAGTTCATATTACACATGTGACAGTGATGAAGTGGTAAATTACTGCCAGTAGTACATCTCAGTTAATCAGCCCACTGACTAACAAGTAAATTGAGAGGCTGAGGAAGAGTTACAGCGTGGAATGAAAACTAGCTCGCTCCCCGGTGCCAAATAAATCCGCTACTGCAGCTTTAAACCGCCAAGTCATTCAAAACACAAATAAATAAAACAGTGGTGTTAATGGAAGACGTTTCTGTTGAGGTTTAAAGTGTCATTTTTCAGTGCATTGAGCACCACTAATTAAATTCCTTTTACTTCCTTTACTGAGGTGGAACCAGCAGCCTCACTGGTAGATATTTTCAAACCCAGAAAGGCTGTAAAAATGTATAATCTGCAGTTTCACAGTTATGTTTCAGAATACATTAGTGGCCATGGTTGTGGTGTTTATTGTGACGGACTGCTGGGCTCGACAGTAAGCTGCCAGGTTGGAAAGAATTTGGGGAAATTGACAACCATTTCTTGGCGTTGGGTTGCCACCAGTCACAACCAATTTTTACTTCTCACATGACACAGATACAGGAAGTGACCCGCTACTGAACTTTCTCACTTCTAAACAGATGGAAATGGAAACCTGACATAGAACTACTTTGTATCCGAATTACTGAAAATATTGGATGACCAAATTTTCATTCTTGGCAACCAAAAACTGATCCTTGGTTCCACTCTGCAAACAAAAGTTGGTGTTGAGCTCTTGATCATTGATTATCTTTGCAACGTGAGTTCCATGAAAGCCAGCGGCTGTCTGAAAGGACACAAAGCACATTTAAAAACCTCTGTTTTATGCTCAGGAACATAGCGTGGTCATTTACAGGTGCAATTATTTGAAATTACACCTGAAATTGAGATGCACCTCTCTGCTGCAGCTCCCGTTCTTGTGCTGAGATCGAGCAAATTCACCTTGTTTGCACAGATGAGCTTTTGGTGCCTCTTCAAAAATTACATCATATTACTGGCGCCCACTGTGGAATATGGAGTGTAATTTACTCGCACAGCACAACACTTGGACCCACTGCATCAAAGCAGTGATGTCAGGCTCCGTATGGAGAGCAGGGGGAGTAAACACACCTGTGTGAGACAGACAGCCCTCCTATCTCCCCCAACAAGCTCTCCATCAGCGGCGCTCTGACTTGTGATTTGGCTGGCTGGGATCTCGCGTGGCAACCTCATCCATCTTTATCGCTGCTCCAGGAAGCGCGCGGTGATGGGCGTCGGATGACAGGCGCAATAGAGCTGCCGGCTTTATCTAGCGGCGTGTCTTCTCGGCTTCACCCCCTGAGAGCTTTGAAGGGCAGCTTCCTCAGCCTGATAGCAGGGAGATGAGGCCCGGAGGCTGTTCCCTCCTTCCTACACCGTTACTCCATTCCCAACTTCATTCATAGCATTCATGCGCTGCTGCGTCCCGAGCTGCCAGGCGGAGGAAGAGCCTGTTTAGTGTGACTTTGCAGGTAGATGCACAAACAAGAATCGGATTCATTTTTAATCAGAGGAAAATAAAGGCGGAGGCTGTAAACATCCACTGATTACAATGGAGGTTTTGTTTTAGACCCCAGAGCACCAGGCAGGAAAACACACTGATTTATTTAACAGCAGGAAGATTTTACGACAACTCTTTGTTTTGAATAACTAAAATGATTTATTTGTGGAGCTCTGGCGTGCACATTTTCTTTCTCAGTCCATCAGCTCGCGTCTTTTATTTTTTCCGACATTTTGTTAACAGCTTAATTCTTCACCCGAGCCGAAGCTTCTACGTAAAGTCATCAAATGTGCAAACATTAATGAAACATAAAGGAAGACCCACTCAACCTCCACCCCCACTCCCATAAAGAAGCCACACAGTAAAGTGAGACAATTCAACTGGAGCTATTAAGATATGCAGCTTAATTATGAATGAGCTATGTGTGGGCGTAATAAGCATGGCTAATACAATGGCTCTTTGCACAATATGTTTCTCAGTATATAAATTAGCAGCCGGTTTAAAAAGGAAAGGGGAAACACACCACATTACACTTTAATTATGAGGCAATAATTGCATTATATTGCTGCAGGTCACAGGCTGCTCTTTCATTGGTTTAAGCAATAAAAACGGCAACTGTCACTGCCGCCGAGAGTTCATCACATCTGAATCCACTCAGATTAGTTTGTTTAGGGTCAAAACGAGCTCCTGGAAATGATACCGATGAGTGAATTAAATAAAAGTAAATGCCTGTGTACCTACACTATCTTGGCATCAGGTATGAACAGAAATAATGTCACCAATTTCCCAGATAAACATCATTAACATCACCTTTTTATATTTAAATCTGTCCTTGAACAATGTTTGAATTATTACCTCCGCCAAGGCCAAGGGCCAGGGAGGAGTTAATGTGTATATATATCCTATAAAACCAGATAAAATACAGAAAATACAAGTTACATCTCTATTTGTTCAGCACAGAAATATTAACAGTAAACACTAAAATCAGGGAAAAGTATTTCAACCTAAACCAGAAAACAGGTTATAATTACGATAACAGAAATTACCCTTCTGCTTTTATTGTTTATTATCTGTTCAGTTTTACTAGTTAAACCAAACAGCCAGCCTGTTTTCTGTCCATGAGTTATGCAAGGTCTCTCTCCTTTTCACTTTTCAAGTTTAATTAAAAACTTTGAATAAACATGTCCCAGAATCACACAGGTAGAGCCGCTGCTTCCACCTTCACCCACAGAGTAAATCATGAAATCTTGCACAGCTATTACCCGCGTCCTGATATTTCCACTGAGGTGTTCGGGATGCCTGAAAGCGACAAACACACAGCAGTGATGTTCCATTAACTGGTAATATTTTTACATGCTAGGGGCCTATTAAGAAATTCACCGGGTTAATTTTCTGAGCCATTTCACGCCGGCTATCTGTACGCTTGTCAGCAAGAATTAATGTGCAAATTAAGCTTTGAGAAGTGGCTGTAGGCCTCTTTCACAGGTCTGATGCTGAATGGTCTGTGGGTGCTTTGTAACAGAGGCTCTCTGTCCATAAGGAGCACAATCACACTGCAGCTGGAGCCCAGCACGCCTTCAGCACAAACAGCTTTGTTATCAGCCGGCCCGCCCAACACTGCGAGGGGAAGATGATTAAAGCTGTGGCAACATAAATAACAACATTTTACTTTCATAAACAAACTTCAACATGGAGGTTGTTGTGATTCTGGTGTTGGACATTTTGATAAAGTATGAGGAACGTAGTCTGACTGGAACAATCCAGCTGTTATTGAATACTATGACTGATTTCATTGGAGTATATGGCGGTATCGAACGCTGCAGGGATGATTCGTAAAACCCGGGAATTTGTCAGCATTTAAATTCTTCTGGTTCCCTCCTCTCTCAGTCCGTGGGTTTCTGAAGACATTGGATTGTAGAATTATTAAGGTTTATTTTCTTCTGATTTATCTCTATTTTCTCCACAATAAGTTGAGCCAATTGAGACAGAAGTTAAAGTGAGGTTTATTTGTCTAAATTCATTATTCTGTAGCCATTCATTGTACATCCACATTTTCTTCATAATAACTTAAGCAAAAAACTTTCCCCTTTAATTATCTCACGCCCTCTCCTGTTTATTTGTGACCTTCTGTCGGGGCCTGACCCTTAGGTTGTTCCACTTTAATGAGCTACAACAGTAAAATGCTACTAAATGCTATAAATATGGGACATTTTTATACAAAACAAGTTTATTTTTAATACTTGAAGTTCTGAATGCAAGAATATTTTAAGATTTTTCTTCTGGCAATTGTTTGTTTGTTCAATATATATATATTGTTTAAAGCAGACTGACCTCTATTTATTATCTCAAAGAATGAGTATACATTAAGAACAAGAGATAAAAAAAAAAACTTAGTCTGCAACCAGAGAATAGAATCCCTCAGTAAATCCACAGAATACTTGGCAGTTTGCAGGATATCCAATGTTCTGGATAGGATTTGTCATCATTTGTCTTCCATGCCTTACTGAGACATCCATCCCTGTCAAAAATGTGAACAATGAGGAAAACAAAACTTGTGGGCCATGATAAGCTGTCAGCCGTGGTCATCTGGAGGTAGTGCACTGTCTGAGAATTTATCTGCCCCGCGACAAATCGAAACAAGCGTCTCGGCAGAACATTTGGGAAGCAATTAGTCATGTAGCATCAAGGGGAATCGCATTGAGGCGGCTTTATATATGAGCATCCGCAGGTAGATGGAAACCTGCTGGTTCACAAACAGGCTGCAGGTGAACACATGAAACTCAAACCCTCAAATCAACGACGGCTCCTGTTTGCACACTGACCTCCGATTGGGTCGTGAGAAAAAGTCCAACTTTTCCCTGCAAAGTTTTCTCATTTTCACAACATCCGGGTTCAGCTTTGGGAGAGAGAGAGTCGTCTCCTGGCTGCTTTCTTTGTCCTTTATGAAATTAAGAGAGGAGGAGGGGGGGGCTCCATCAGTAATTCCATTTTCCTCTTCGCAAACTGCATATTGCTCATTAAATATTAACTGACAGGCCTGAGCTTCCTTGCATTTTGATGATTGTTTTTTATATAATTATTTATGGCTGACAGGTTAAGACAGTCTGCAGAATGTCAATAAGAGACTTTCAATTCATGCAAATTGAAAAGCAGAAAAACAACCAATTAGATGTTTTCTGAATCATAATTACTTTATAATTCACCTGAAATTAGAGACTTTCGGACGCCAGAATTCTGCTTTACCACCGAGTGACAGCAGGGACGACTGCTCGCCGTCCCAGAGGTGACACTATAATAGGAAGTCCGATTAGTCAGACGTATAATTGAATGCATGAATAGTAAAGCGAATGAATTTAATAATTTATATATAAAAGTATTGTAGCATTCTCAAGTTTTACTTCTTTCTTATTTATCTCTATTTTTCAGTTTTCTTATAATATCTCTGATTTTCCTTGCTAATAATAATGAAAAATATTTGTCGTACGTGTTCTTAGATTAGTTTTGTTTGTCTGATCTCAACATTATCAATCATTCATGTTTGTGTCCACCTGATGGAAACAAATAAACAAGTATTCAAACTCTTTTTGCTCCGTTTTTGGTCCCCACCATCTCCTGAAAGCCTTGTTAGCAAATAAATGCTCCACAGTGTTCATCCACTGTGATTCTTTTTGTTAACAGAATCATTTCATTTGAGGTGATTCTGTAAATGTATCAAAGATTTAGTCTAAAGTCTAAAAACAAGACTTTTTAGACTTTTTGCAAAATATCCTGATCTCCGTGACACTGGCTGCCAGCCCAACAAAACTCCTCCTCAGTGTAACACCAGTCATCATGCATACATTTACATTAATAAAGATACAATTTTAATATGAATGCATTGATTCAGCTTCTCACTTGTATGCAGGTCGGTTAGTTCAGCCCAATGTGATGCTACAGAAATGTCAGTCGGTCTTTTTAAGAGGTTTAATCTGCATAGTCGGCTGTTTAACTCTCACCAATATCCAGCAGTTTGTGTTTTGAACTTGTTACAAGAATTGATCAAAACTCCCAGTTTCAACAGGCAGATTCCCCTCACTCACTACAGTGGGAGGAGAGAAGTAATCATAGAATCAATACATACAAACACTGTAGATTTCTTTTTGGGGTTTAAAGCAGTGAAAGCATTTCTCCCCAGTCCCAGATTCTGTCCAGAATTACGGCTAAAACTGAGACTAACCGTACAGTAAACTGGTTTATTTCCACTTTATTGGTGATTTAAAGCAGCGGACCGGTACCGGGCCGTGGGTCGTTTGGTCCCGGGCCGCACAGAAAGAATAAATAACTTCCATTGTTTCCGTTTTATTTATTATTCAGCGTCTAAATTCTTCAGAAACTTCTCAAATGGGAAATGTTGGGAGGAAAATGACCTTTTTTGAAAAAAAAATCAATTTGAACCATCTAACCGACTTATTTATTTATATATTCAATTAGACGTCTGACTGATCATTGGTGACATTTGTCGCGGGGACGTGTGGCGGCGGCGCCAGTCGTCGCTGTGTAGATTGAGTATCCGACTGTAGAGGAGTCACTGCCTGCATTGTTGGCATCGCTGCCTCTTCCTCAGCTGTCCCCAGACACGGCGCTCGCTCTGATCATAATGTACCCCAAGACATGCTCGCTGGTGAGATTTGATTATCAATAAGCCGGCTGGATCGAGAATGTACTTGCCATAGCTTTCTTGACAAGCTCTGACTAGCACCCGTCCACCAGGCTAGTGAATTATGAAAACCATTGATGGATGAAATATGAACATCAATCTTTCTCAGCTCCTGTCTGCTGAATAAATTACTTTTAAAGTTCACTGCCATGTTTGCAGACATGCGCCTCAGAAAATGCCTCCCTGCTTTTCTCCTTTTTGGTTATCTTCTGAGTGGAGGAAGTGAGAACATACAGGATGTGTTCCTTCAAATGGATTGATGAGAAGTTTGTCCTGCTGAGTGCATGAGGCATGAAGGCGGGTTGAAAGTCGGGTTGATTGTCTAATGATTTGCCGTATTGTAAATCAATAAAACAAGATACAGTGCAGTGAAAAGCCCCATGTGAGACACGGCGCTCTGCTCGCTCTGACACTGTTCGCAGCCTGCAGGGTTTTTCTGTGCGTGGCAGGGACATTTCTCAACTTTTCCAGGTAATGAATGGGGTTGTATTTCTTCTCTTGTGCCCCGAGTACCTATAAATAATACACTTCTGCACAATAGAGGGGGAAAAAGAGCAAGTCGGCCTGTGACATTTTCTAGATCAATTCTAAAGACATTCTCTCTTTATCTCAGCTCCAAATTCTGAATCCACTGTTTCCAATTTTGTGTCTCAGTCCCTTATTAAAAGACACAGCATGCAGACAAAATGTCTGGGACTATAATACTGTTGGTGTCTGAGCCAAAGTCCTCCTGAATTCTGTGTGAATAGTCAGTCCGGACTCATGAATCTTTTATGGAATAAGCACATCTTAAAATGCAAATACATGTTCTGTCCACAGAAAGTGAGAGAAAGCACGGTGAGGAGGGTTTGGCATTGAAACGGCGAGGTGGAGAGCTGGAGTGCAGAAGCCTTGTATCGCATGTATATGTATTTTTACAATTATAATAACTCCTGATGGCGAAAGGTCAATAAAATATGCAATTATACAAAATAATGAAATGGTACAAAAATTTAAAAAACTCACACGCAAACGTACAAATGTGGAATTTCTGGTAATAGTCATTATTAACTAAATAAAATATTTAGTTTCTTGAGGAAATACGTATTACAATACTGACACAAATTACCACACACAAGAATGAAAGCTCATATTTAATCTGGACACAAATATCTATTTTTTTAGTTTTTGGATGAACTCTAACACAGAGAGACGTCTTTTTTATAGATTAGGTTATTTGGATGCAGACAGAATTTTACCCACAACCCTCTCTGCTTCTTAACCAGCAGGTTTCTGAGCTGCTTCAGCTCTCACACAGAGAAAACTCAGGAATAAAACCATCAGCTGCTCCGATTGTTTTCTGTTTCTCTACAAATTCATTAAGGGAATTTCCTGCAGGTTCCTCCTCAGTCTGATCTTTGTCTTGCTGGTTGCAGGTCAGTTTTGGTGGATCTTTTATATATCAATTCGTTATAATTAAGTCATAATTAAGCTTTTTTATGATCAGTGGTTCTGTAGCCTAAATTCAACTCACCTGCAGCCTTTTTCTGCCTTTGGTCTATTGATCGAATGGACGAACGATCTATTCTGTCGTCAAGGTTGGAGATCTTGTTGTCTGGTACGTTGTTTTATCTGAAATATGATCTTTCTGGAATTCAATCATTCGATTTCCAGCATTTTGGGGAGAAGTGTGGTTTCATGCAAACAGAAAAATAGAAGCTCTTTTCAAATAATCAGCACTGATCTGATCCTAATGAATGCCTTTAATCCACTACCGACTACATATACAGTCGAGCTACGTGTCATATTCAGGCCCGTTTGTGACACCAAACTGTGTGATATTAAGTCTAATACCGCAGGTTCTTTAAGCTAAGATCTACAGTTGAGTATTTGCAGTATATCAGAAGTGTTTAATATCACTATCGCATCAGCAGGAGATAGCAGGAGAGAGGTATATCAGTGCTGTACTGCAGTCCATTAACATAACCTCATTATAATCTGAAGGCCATTATAATGCCTTGTCAGCCAGCAGTATGGCTAATCATCTGCAGATTTACATTTTCATTACTGTGTAAGATGTCAAGGGCCTCTTCTGCCAATCTCCACTCATAAACAAATGGCACTGGGCCGCATTAATCCAGCACACATGGAAGCACGAGTCAGCCTCATTATAGATATACTGTTGGACCGCAGATCACTGAAGCTGTGCGGCGGGTTGACTGAGCTGAAGACCATCCAGAGAAACTGTGGCCCAAAGATAAACAAAGAGTTTTGAAATATGGTGGTTGATAATATCCGTTTATGGCCTCAGCTCTGTAAAACTGCCCTGAAATACCACTGCACCTATTACAGTAATTGAATTTTATACATTGTACAAATTAAATCCACATTTAAAGGTAGCAGTTGATCCCCAGAGAGCTCCTGCCATTGAACAGGTGAGCAGGTCAACCCGCCTCACAGAGCTGCTTACACAGGGAGATCCCTGCAGCGAAGGCGGAGCTAATGAGGAATTATATGGAAAGATTTCATCCTCTGGAAAGCTCAAATCTGCCAAGGAAACTTAATCACAATTTTATTAGTTTTTGTTGATAGTTTTGGTGCACAAGTGGGAGTTTGTTGTCGAAACTGTCTGGCGTCTGAAGCTACAGAGCTAAATGCTAACATGCTGATATTTAGCAGGTAGAAGTAGTTTTACTAAAGGGTCCAGGTGAAAGTTGGTAGCTTCAACATGTTACCTTTCCTAACATCAGCCAGTTGCAAAATCAAATTGTAATATCCAGGTTTCAACCAGTAGAGAGCAGTACTTATGTGTATTCATACTATAACGTGCAGAATTAAAATATTGTGCAATAACTCGTCAAGATCTGGACCTGAATCAATCAACAATACTATTAAATACACTTAGGTATCAGTATCAGTATCTTAAGGTGCCTTGGGGGTTTAGTTACACTTTAAAGAAATAACCAGCTATACATGATGTCAAGTGTTTCTGATTTCTTGCTCAACCGTGCAGCCGTTAAAAGATTTAATGCATGTAATCAGAGATGAATGAAGCTCAGTTAATAACTTCAGTTTACTTTCAAACAAGATCTCCAACCTGAACTACAGAAGAGGCCGTTCTTCATCAGTCAAACTGGACTGACTGGACCTGTGGATCGTCCTCTGGGGACCATGAACACCAAAACAACATTTCTTGTCAATCAGAAATCAGAGAAAGCTGTCAAATATTCTGCTTGGTTTCATCATGTACAGGCTGAAAAACGGAGCAAATTATCACTTTGCAGCCAAATAATCAAACATGATATAAATACATTCTGCTCACAGGTTTCTTTTTGTTGCTTTCATGCACCCTGATGTTCGATAGTATTATCTAAAATACCAAAAAAACAGACTCAAACCGTGGCGGGCCGTTGTCTCCTGACTCTGAAAGCATGGCTTTTGGCTCCATAATACCATCTGTCCCTGGGTGCAGAGGCGGTAAATACGCAGGCTCTCAGTGTGATCAATAATTCCTTCAGCCCCAGATTCCACACTGATACGGCACTTTGATGTGGACCGAAGTGCAGGAGCGAGAGGCCATCCTGGGGGAGAAAATGTGAGGAAAAGAGGCTTCATTATTTCAGACAGCTGTCAGCGGGTCATATTCAATTAGCTCTAATATGTTTGTCAGTTTGAAAAAACAAAGCAACAGTGTGGAAGAAGAGCTGGAGAAATAAATAAATAAATAGAAAGCTTGTGTAATTTGGGGATCCTCTCTCAGTGAATCAGAGCAGGATGCACAGCGGGCGTCCTGACGAACATCAGAGCCGGAGCACGTTGTGAAACCAAAAAACACAGAGATGCAATCAACTGAAGGGCAGAGAAACCCAAATATCTGACGCCAACAGACCCTTTCAGCTGTACTGAAGCATGTTTCTGTGGCTCTGTTTGAGACGTGAATCTACTGCACAGAAAAGTTTAAAGAGCCTTTTTCTCTCTGATGCAGGAAACTTCCATCCGGCTCCGTGCAAATACATCTCCAACGTCTGTGGACGAGCACGAGCCCCTTTTTAAATTTCTGTTTAATTTCACCGGATTGAATCATTTGATAATAAATAGTTCACCAACCGCTCTGTGCAGAGCGAAGCGGATGTAATGTTTGCTAATTAACTCTGTGATGAATGGCTATTCCAGAAAGCTCATTTAGTTAGATTTTTTTAAACGGCGCTCGTGTTATTTTAACAGGGTCGGGAAATTATCGAAGAGCAAATAAAACCTGGAGCGGTGCAGCTATTGAAATTACATTAGCTTTAATTTGCCTCTTCCCTGTTTGAATGAGGTCGTCAGTGTTTCCTGACACTGTGATTTACTCGACAAACAGCAGTTTTAGTCGCAGCATGTGTAAACAAACACCTTCGTCTTCCTCTCTTTAAACTGCTCCTTTGAGGTTTCTGCTAAATTAAATATGTGGCTGCTGCGTTGAAGCGCTCGCAGACTTTAAATGGAAAATGTGAAGCAAACCTGTGATGAGCTCCTTCTCGCTCTCAGTTAAGGATCTATACTTGGCTGATGTTGAAATTTGATTTACTGAAAGCTCTTATTTATTTCTTAAACTTTTAGATATTTGCAGTTTGGGGATTGGGCTCGTAACCATCGGGGATCATTTCTTTGAAGCCTTGAACAGCAGCCTCTAGATATTTGATTCCCAACAGCTTCATCTCTCAAAGGCACAATATCTGTCTGAAACTTTCATCTGCAGACGGCAGCTCTTGATGCATTGAGAGAGCCGTGGCAGGCCGATCTCAACGTGTAATTTAGAGTTAGTAGGTCGAGTGGTCGGATATATTCTCGAGAATACATTCGTCCCTCTGCGTATGCAGAAGCAACAGGACTAAATATCAGCAGCAGAAGTGTTCTGGTTTCTGTTTTTAGTCTGAGTTGTATTAAAACAATCATGTCTGAGCTTTGGTTGCATGCAGGTACCGCAACAGTCCGTCTGGAGAGCAAAAAGGGCGGATTATCGGACGCCTTTTTGTTAGCATTTTAGAAATGTATCCGTATTAATATGGAGAGAAACGATCAGATTGTTAAATCCAACTCCATTCCCTTGTACCAAGAAGCTAATCAGACTGTTGTGTTTCTATTAAAGTTGAAGCAAATTTAAAGAAAATGTGACTTAGAGATTATCCATCATCTGGTTTTGAGCAAATAAACAAAGCTGCAGTAACGTATTTTGGCCAGAAGATGGCAGTGTGATGTGTTGCTGTAGGAGAACAGGAGAAGGAAAAGACAGAAAACTACAAAAACTGTGCTAATCAGAGAGAAAATTGGGAGAAATCTTCAGTAATTTGATTCAATTGTGCAACTTCTAATAGTTCTTTCATGTCAAAGAGGAAACGTTAAATGTTCTCTACGTCAGAACTTATTCAGAAAACGTGTTTCCATCTCCTGTTTTGCGCTTTAACTGTTTTATGAAAAAGACCAAAACCACCTCAAACAAGCGTGAAAACTTTTATGCACATTTTCCATCAAATCTTGGTGTTTCCATCAAGCTTTTCTCATGTGAATCTTCAAAATGCACAGAGAAATTTGTTGATGGAAACATGACCAGTGGCTGATGCACCGTCTTTGCTTGGATAACAAACATCCAACCCCTGAAATATTGACGTTTCCCTTCAGAGACTTAATCTTCCTCAGACTTATAGTCTGAGAAAAGATTTTTGGAATGAGCTGTTTTTATCCTCCTGCTAACGGCACAAAGTCAGAAGTGTGGTGGTGATTTTTACCTCGGGCCAAGGCGCCAATCAATGCATGAAAACCATCAAATTAAACATATTACCTTTAGAGAAGTTCGCTCCCAGTCATAACAGAGTCCTGTTTCTGCTTCTTACTGAACAAAAAACTTAATAATTTTTGTAACTATCCAAATATATTCCAGATTAAAAATCTTTCCATTGATCAGTCAAATTACATGTTTCTGTAACGTTTTTAGCCAGAAAACTCAGTTAGAAGCTAGCTGTCGATCCCTCCTTTAAACACTGAGTTAGAGATATATTTACAAGTTTTGATACAAGAAAAATAAGATTTGCTCTACAAGAACCTAAACACATTTCAGCAGTGTATGGCACCTTTTCATTACAGAATTTGCATAAACACTTTCACTTTTATTGTTCAATGTTGTTTATCTTTAGCACCTTTTTAACTTGATCTCACAGATTATATGTGTAATATATATGTGTTGCAGCATGTAATGTGTTAAAGTTTGTGCCGGCGCCACAGAAACGATTAGTTACGTCACTGATTTCCAGGAGTACTTGGAAATATCGTGGAGCAGCTCAAGTTATTGGAAAAAAATAGAAGTTGTGTTGAGCTTAATGTGTTATTTGGAGGCTGTGGTAATTTCACTTTTTCTGTGAGATCCGGCTGGTTTTATCTCATTATACTTGATTTTATTTGCCTTTTTGCTTCCTTGGGAGAAGAAAAAAATGTTTACTTGTACTTTTATAAACGTAATTCTTTTCCCATAATTGTGAAAATGAGAATACAAAGTGGAGAAAAATCTGTTTTGAGGACTGAAGGGGGGAAAATGCATAATGAATAAATCAGAGACAAAATAATCAAGCGATTTGTTAAATGCAAACATACACATTCATCACCTCCTACATGCAGCACATCCACTGGAAGTAATTAGTTTGTTTCTAAATGTCAGAAGAGCCTGTTACAGCCCGCGCCGTGCTGCAGCAGTCATTATTTCTTGGACCTTGTGGAGCAATTAGCTGCTCAGGATTTAGTTACTTACTCTTCAGTGTACTTGGAATAAAAACACAGCGTCAGTGCACTTCATATCCCCGCTGTTGTTATAGAAGTCAATGAGGAGATGAGATAAAAACAGTGAGAAGAGCACTTAGCTAACTTTATAGATACAAGAACACTGATTCTGTTTGATCTGTAAGTGTGTGTGCTCCAGCAGTAAAATTACATACATTAAGTGTTAATATGTTTCAAAAATGCCCCCATTAAAACATTAAACTAACACAGTTCAGAAAGTATTACATCCAGTCACTTTAGCATATTTTATGTTGCAGCTAATGCTAAAAAAGTTTATTATTCTCCATCATGAATCTACACTATAATCACAAAAACATAATTTTTGCTCACTATAGTCTTGTATTTTACCACAATATATAAAATATATACTTAAAATCTGCAGCTCTGTGGAATCAGCACAATCATGGAGAGAAGTGGGAACAACTCAAACATGTTTTTGTGCAGAAAAACACAGAATGCATATTGAATTTCTCTGATGAATATTCATTTTTTAATTTCCAAATTTCCCACAAGTGTCATGAATATTGGAGAGAAAATTGTGTCTCCTCATATTGAACTATTGATATGTCTGCAGCCTCTCCTGTCCTCTCCTCTGGGCTCTGTGTAAACAGATTTTCAGTGAATATATATATATGTACAGCAGAATCAATCCTGGCTTCACAGAGTCTCTGAGGAGCAGAATTTAATGTTTCTAACAGGATCTGTTGCTGGCAACTAAAATACAAATATTTTGACGGAAATATCACACTTTTAAGCTTAGTTTTGATTTCTTTTTCTCATGAAAAGGTTTATTTTTAGGATAAATATTGTAGCTTTGGTGATCTTTTATAGAAAACCTGCACTGGGGTTCAGAGGGTTAAAAACCCAAAAGATTCAGACCCTTTGCACTCAGGTGCGTCCCATTGCTCCTGATTGTCTCTGAGGTCCGTCTGCAGCTTGATTGCAGCTCACCTGTGCTGTGTTCAGCTGATTGGCCCTGAGGAGGACAAGCACACACACCTGTGTCTCAGTGCAGGTTAGAGAGAAGCTTCCTGCAGAGAAACTGTTCACTTCTCACTGTGAGACTCTCCCAGCTGCCCACAGCAGCTCAGGTTAAGAGCTGCTTTATCCGATGGCCCATGTTAGCTTGTCACCCCGAATCCCTTTTGATCAAATGATTTATGTAACTGCCCCGAGTTCAAGAGGAGCCATCTGAAATATTTTGACATTTCACCAAAGGAGGCAGAAGTAGAATGCTCCAAAAATGACTCCGCTTTTCTGAAAGAGTGAGACCCTGAAGAGGTCAGCAGCACTCGGAGTAGAAAGATGGATTTTATTGGAGTGTTTTGGTGTGTAAAATACATTTCAACTGCATGAGGGAAACATTTAGAAATGTTCAGGTGATGGTCATGAGGTTCATGTCCAACCCTGAACTGGTAGGGAAGCAAAAGGTGTGTTTAATGATGTGACACTGGCTGTCTCAGTGTCACACTTTGAGGTTCCTTCAAGACTGTTTGGGGCTGTCCCACCTTCAAACTGCAGACATTTTTCACTTCCTCTAAGGACACTTTCCATAATTCTGCATTTCTGTGGACGTTGAATGAGGAAATCACCAACAAATTATAGCAGTGTGATGAAAAAACACAGGGTTAATCGTGCATAAGGTGCATTCAATCTGAGGAATACAGTCATAGGCTGTCCTGCACGTCTGGCTTATTCAGTAACTATTTAATTTTTCTGAATGAAACTGCTTTGAAGAAACGAGTACATTTATTTTTTGACAAGTACTTTCATCTTCTTAGAAGAAGAAGAAGAAGAGCCTGGAAGCTTTCAAACTTGGTCATAAAGATTATTTAAAAATGAAATTTAGCAAGCACACAATTGTAAATTTCATGCAATATCTGCCAGGAGCTCTATATGTAGCATTATGAAGCATAAATATTGTGCGCAAAGTAAAGCCTGTAATTGTTGAATTTCACTTTAAGCTTTTTAACTGTCTCGTCTTTCTGCACTCTGTCAAAATACTGCTTTACAAAGGCTGCATGGACGTCTAAACGTGTCTGAAAAAGCTGAGATAAAAAGGGGAAGCTTTGAGAAAAGTAAAAGTAAATGAAATAAAGAAATTAAAGGTGCCCTGTGGAGGTTTGACCAACACTTTGGTCCCTGTTTTCTTTGTATTCTGCACACACAGACACCAACTTCCACACTGGATGGGAGACACGGCGCTCATCCCTGCCAATGCTTTGACTCTGTTCCACCTGTCTGCGGGGGGGAAAACGTGCCAGGAAAGAAAGCCGCCAGGCAGTAAACATGGATGTAAATAATGCAGCATCCGAACTTTAAGTAAACTAACTTTGTAGTGTTTGCAAAAAGGAACCTGGAGGACGGATTTGGACAATGTGTTGTAATTCTTTCCAAAGCTGAATAAGCTGCCTCTCAGTGTCTCCTATCTCTTTTAACCAATCGCTCTGATGGCCTTCTCGGCCTGATTGGTATTCAGCGGCGGTGCAGTCGGTAGCTTTCATTTCATGTAAGTTCTGCTCTGCACCCCCTGATTCAAATGACTTTCAATCTCTTTGTTCTGGGCAGCGGTCCAGGCCAGAGGGCCGGAGAATGATGCATTGAGGTGGTTTATTAATGTGATATGCTGCACAACCACCGACGACGACATTCATATTTCTGCCCTGCCACCTCTGAGCCGATCAGCCACGAGTACAAGATCACCCCAAGGTACCGCTTCTGTCAAACCACGCTGGTTCCGCCATAAAGCCGGCGCCCGCCGCCACCAAATCATCCACTGAAACACCACATATCACAGCCGGGCTGGGCCCTGCCACAGCCCCCCCTGACTGCCACAGAAAGTCTCTAATTGAAGCGTTTTTGGTTCATCAAACTGATGATGACACGAGAAAGCTACAGGGAACCTCAGCTGTCCAACATGTCACGTTAGCAGCCACATTGTTTATTATTTGAATAAATAATGCCTTATGCAGCTGAACAGGACGTCAAACCGTCCACTGCTTATTAAGTCGTTTTACTGAGCGAAAATAACACGCAGCTCCCTCGTCCAGAAGTTAGGAAAAGTTTAATAAATTCTGCAAACTGTCTGTACTAATGCTGTTGTTATTAAACCCACCGACCGTGCAGGTGGTAAATCATAAAACAGAAACATGAATCCGTTTTCTAAAGGCACTAACAAACGTGTGTCCTTGCTGTTGGAGGTCAAAAATCTTTATGTGGGTCATTCTGAAAGATGAACAAATTCAGAAAAGCTTGAAAAATAGACACTATATTTGCAGCAGAGGCATTTCCCCTCGTCTTTAACAACCTTTTGTCATTGTGTGGCCCTTTATTTTTATCCACCAAGCCCTGGGAAGGGAATCCCGGCTCTGAAGAGCTGGAACCGTCTCACTCTGCAGATGGTGCGAAGGAGTTTTTCCACCTTCCTCTGGAGGTGTTCCACAGTTGGATCGGACCGCCGGTTTGTGCCTGTCTGACATCAGGAGACATGAGGAGGTGGTTAACAGCAGCAGCGGAGGCCATTAGTGGAGCTGTGGATGTTCAATTAGCAGTGAGATTCACACAGGTGGTGTTGATCACCAAGTCCAAGGTGGAACAAGGTCCAGGGCATCTGTCGGCTCGGCTCCCGCTGCCAGGGGAGGCAGAGCCCGGACATCTGTTCATCACGGAGCACCTCCTCCCAGCTTAACGCCTGACGCTGCTTCGATTCACTGTGACTCTTTATTTTCTGTCATGTGTCTCTTCTCTGCACACACACATGAGCGAGGCAGTGCAACCCCCAGAAAGAACTGGGCTACAGTACAGTACGTGGCTGATCCTCAGCGGAGGAAGCCCAGATACACCAGTGATAACCTGTATATCAAGCTCTCAATCTGCCACGCACTGAAGGGGGGGGAAATAAATAGCCTTCATCTCGGTGAAAGTGTGCCCTCCTCGTCTGCAGAGTGGTAAATCTTGCCCATTGTGAAAGTGGGACATGCTGAAGCACGGAGGGAAGAGACACGCCGACGCCGACAAGGGCACTGGAGCAGGGCCACGCCGAGGGAGGGACGGGGGGGGGCATCATTACGTTTCACTTACATTATCTGCATTATTCACATTCCCCCCCGGGCCTTCCTGCCCAGACGACCTTCCCCTCCGCGATCCGCCGCTGAGATTACATGTTGACAGAGCAATCAATGACGACTGGCCCAAGTCTGCAAATGTCATTTTCGTCCTCATCTCTCGGAGTTGGTGGGTTTCTCTCCGTGCCCTCATCGTGAGAGGAGTCGGTCATCCACACCAATTCAGAAGTGTCCCATAATTATAGACTTGTCAGTACTGATTTTCATCAACAACTGTGCATGTGATGATCCGGCAGGAATGTTAATGAGTCCTCAATTGGAGTTAATCAGCTGCAGGCGTCGCAGTGGCCGCCTCAGCATTCCCCCGTGGTCCTCCGGCGCCGCGCGCTCAGCGACGGGGCCAGTGGACGATAAGACGCTACACGACACGACTTCCCTGTTCTGCTCTACCCCTGGGTTTCATAAAAGAAAGTGCTTTCCCGGCAAAATCTTTTATTTTTTAGTCAAAGTTTATGTCCACTCGCTTCGCCACTCTTGACTCGGCGTACAATCCCTTCACTTAATTAGGAGAGCTATTTCTCTTTCAGACAGGCCTCCCAGAGGGTCACGGATTCAAAGAAATTCTTCAGCTAATGGGAGCTGGTGAGCACTTTGTTCATTTTAATGCGCCTCGGCTGGGAAATCTTTTGACACTTTGTGAAGGGGGCTCTCGAACAGAAAAGGTCTGAGAATGTGAAAGTCCCCGGCTCAGCGTGGCGGTGTAACTGAAACAGTCAACCTTAAAAGTCACTCCTTTCTGCAGGACGCTACGCTGCCGTTATTAATTATCTCACTGCGTGTGTGTGTGTTTGGTGCTCTGCTGTAAATGTCATGTGATTATTGCGTTGGAGACGTACGACGAATCCCCAGGAGCTGGTGCAGAGGTGACGGAGAGTTTATTCTCTCCATGACTCCTTTTATTCTCTCACTGCATTTATTCATTAACCTCCGAATCATAATCATGTGCTGGAACACAGTGGTGGTTCATAAAGTGCTCAAGTCGAGATAATTTATGTCAGTTCATCAATCAGACTTTATTTATGTCGAAGTTTTATAAATAAAATGTACAACCACATTTCATAGGATCAAAAAACTAATTAAAAATTACTTGAAACAAAGACTAAATACAAACAAGAATTCCCTCTTGAAGACGGATAAAGATGAAGATCCAACAGTTCTTTCTCTGCATCAGGAGAACTTACTGAATGTTCCTGAAGCTCATTAATCCCACGCTGCCTGTTTCAGTGGTGCAGTCGCTGAAAACACAGGAAGTGGGACAACCAATGGATGAGCAGGAATCATGTTTCGTGTGAAAACTAAAGTCGACGACTTTTTACGTAACTTACGCTTTTGGCGTAACTTCCATGAATCACGTCACCCTCGTAACTTATTCACTTCCGGCATTTACATGCATTTACATACGGACCATGACCACTGATCATGTATTAACTTGAATGGATTGATTCTGTGTCCATTACTAACTGTACAATGTATATTTTGCTTGAGTAAAATCCCCTATTTTTGCATGACGCAAGCATCCAAAGCGTAGTGATCTCTCTGCCAGGTGCCAGCATGATAAAAAAGTGAGACAGAGTTTAACAAAGGGCCTCTTTAACCCGGCCGACCTTCATATTTGTTCCAGTCATCACAATATCCAGCTCACTTCTTCCTCGGCTCTCCTGCTGGATGCTTGTCAGACATAAACAAGTTTGTGGCATTTAAAAAGAAACATTACGGAGTCACAAATCACCTTGACTGTGTTTGACATTAATCAGCGAAGCAGTTTAATTACCTTTTTGGAAGCGTACAGACTCAAACAGAGCCCGCTCCTTGTCTAATCATACCGCTAAAAAACTGCTTCTCTGCTCTCTTGGTTGTGGAAATTCCTTTGAAAATCTTAACTCGGTTTAATCATCAGGCTCAGCCGTTGTTCCACTAATGACTAGCACAGTGTGTGTTTGACGCGCCGGCACCGGATCGGCAGCAGCTGACTGCACACGGAGCCCCGATGCCAGCGGTACTGACAGTGAATTCTAAGTAGGACACCGGCGCTGTAAGAACCAGCTCTGAAAGCTTTTCTTTTTTTTTGGGTTTAACTTCTTCTGCTGGCTCAAAGCGGGGATGAAGTGAGGGCAAGCAATGAATCACAATCCACAGTTTGTCCTTCACCTAATTCCTCACCGCCGCTGAGGCCCAGGTGATTTAACCTGTTGCACACACACACACACACACATCCTCGAGCAAACTGTATTTTTCTACTGTAGCTCTCTTGTTGCAGTGCACATTATGGCACTTTAACACATTAGGTGCTGCTGCAGCCGTACTGCAGGGTCTCTGAGGGTTTTCTGCAGTGGATTTAAAGAGCTGCTTCACCTTCACTTCAAAAACCCACCAAGACGTATAGCTTTGCTTTTATTCTCCCATATTTAAACACAGATGTCAGAGGTTAATATACATTTTTAAGCTGATTTTAACCTGCAAAATGTCTCATCACCATAATCCATCAGCGGTGCACGTATAGCAGAAATTTAAGCCTCTTGATTTCACATTTCTTGCTGAAATGCACCTAAAAAAATGGGGTGAACTCCTCCACTGATGCTGTATGTACACAGGCTTGTATCTTCAACTTTTTATCAAAGAATATGTTTTTTTTCATGCAGTTGTACTGTGAATTCAGCTGTGAGAGTTTCTTGCCAATTCATGCTGTACGAGCTCTACGGCTGTGATACCATAACTTAAGAAAGACTATAACTTCTCCCTAAAGCTTTATGCAGCTCTGCTCTGGGTCAGTTCTTGCTGTAGTCCACTAGGAACCAGGTTTACAAACCAGCCAGTCTTACTGGGAGAATTTGGTTCTAAATGTATGAAACCGTTGAAAAAGTTGTGTGCCTTACACTAAAATCTGCAGTTAAAGCTCAATTGACAGGAAAAGATTTGATCATTTTCTCTCATGATGGTCATCTTTTGTCTGCAACAGCCTTAGACAGTAAAATTAAAGTGGGCAGAGTCACCGTGTCACCAATTACTCTGTGGTTTCGGCATTTTTACAGCATCTATTTAGGTTTTTGACTCTTGCCGTAGGGATTTTTTCTTGCTGGTACATGCACAGAACGGATCGGGAGCCGGAATAATGCTACGTCATCAGGTCATGCTGGTTAGAAACAGACAGTCGTTCTTCTAAGTGAAAAGATCCGAATCTTCAGAGCGTCTTTTAGTCCAACTGAACTCTGAACCAGACATTTTTAAGCTAGCAAAATGTTCCAGTTAACTTTGAAGTGAAAAAACACAGTGAAAGGGTCAAAAATCGAAGACAAAAACGTACCTGTGACCATAATTTACTAAATAAACATCATGCTTTACTGAAGAAGACCTGAAACTAACTATTGAGACCACAAACTCGTTATGAGAATGTTTAATGCGGTCATAAATCAAGTGAGAAGTAGCTTCATTTTGCTTTGACTTGCATGCAAACAGACTTGTTTCTGCAGCCGGTGGAGTCGCCCCCTGCTGGCCGTCACAAAGAATGCAGGTTTAAAGCTCTTCACCGTTTCTTGTCAGCTCCCAGAAAGGCTGACTCACTGGAGCTATCTGTTCTGCAGGAGCAGAAGGACCATTACGAGTGGTTTAAAGAAATAAAAACAAGCCGGAGCATTTTTTCTCCCGACAGCAGAATGATAATGGGTGCAGCCAGACCTTTCTCCAGTGCTGACACAGCGCTGTGGAGTTCAGAGCAGAAAATCTTCCTCTAAAGTGTCATTTATGAAGTTAAAAGAATACATTCAACTATGATGCATTTTTAGTTCATAAAGCTTCACAAAGAAATACTTTTTTTTTTATCATATTTGCATGAACAGACTTTTAATACATCCAAAAGACATTATCATCTAGGTTTAGAATTTCCAGTTGTGATATTAAGGTTTTGTTTGTCATTAAAAAAAAAACACAAAAGTCATCTTTAATGACTCTGAACCACAGATTTTCTTTCAGTATTTCTGAACTTTAAGACTACAAGCTGTCTCTTGTTTTGTATCCTGAGCTGTTTTTTCCTCACCCACAGAGGGGATTTTAGAGGATATTGGTTCTCCTTTTAGCACGGTTGAAAAGCCTTTTTTAAAGCCAGAAATTGTCAGTTTCCTGTTAAGAGAAACTTTGAATCTCTGGTACCAATCAACAGACCTACCTGCTGTATTGATTAACGGTGATGATTTTATCAAATGAGGTGAAGAAATGACTTCCCCCCTGAAGGAAAAGGCTTTTGTCTGTCATCTGTGAGAGAAGTTACACTTTACAGAAGGCATGGGCAGGTCCGCCGAATGAATATAAGTGCGTTCACGTATAAAAGAGTGGCTTTATCGTCATTTTCCACATTTGCACTTTCTATGGCTGAAAGCTCCGTCAGTTGGCAGCTGTCCCTTTCAGCCTCAGACATAATCATCCCCGGCAGAATTTGAGGCCTCAATCAAAGAGCCACATGCACGGCGTGCGTCATCAGAGGGGCACTATACGAGACAGATCTACATGAAACACCTGGGGACAGTCATTACAGCCCAGCAGCCTATCAGACGCCCAATCCAAGAAATACCCCCAGGAGGAGCGCGGCCCGCTCGAGGCTCCGCTGAGGCTGCAGATTGCAGGAGGAAGGGACGCTGGCAGACGGCAGTGATTGATGATTTCTTGATGCTTGCTATTGTCAGATGATGATTTTTGGGGAAGAGACAGGGTGTTCACTTTGTTCCCAGCAAAATAACTGACTTTAAAGGGGAACTCACCGGGATTTCACACATCAGAGGGAGTCTACAGGTGTTGGGAGAAGTTGCTTTGTGCTGCATGTAATCGGATAAATGTTCATCTGCAGGCCGGTTCAAACCAACCCGCTCCTTCGTTTCTGGTTATTTTGAAACGTCAATAGTCGGTAAAAACCTTCAGTTTGTCAAACATCATGTTGGTTTCAGTAATCAAACCTGCAGGAAACGCAGCAGGAGATGTGAAGGTCAGAAGAAATGCCCATCTATCTTACAATAAGTCCATAATGTAATTATCGCGACAGCAGTCGTCACATGTTAACAGTGTGCTGCGGCCTTCACCTGACAGCAGGATCCTTCGGACCGTTGAATCCAGGCGACGCCCCGCAGCAAACAGCGCTGATAAACATGCTGTCTTCCTTTGTGTCGTTCTTAAATGTCAACAGTGTCGTGGAAAGGTCCTTGTAGTAAAGGTGCAGTTATAATCCTCACACATTTACATAAGAGAGGTTTGTGATCAGGAAACACGTTTCTTCTCTGTCTGTAAACTCTTATTGACTGAACAAATGAAGGGGGAGGGATGTTTGGGGCTATGTCATAATTAAGAGAGTGTATTAGGGCTCTAATCTATATCTGGAACCCAGCCCTGATTAGATTGATGTCCAGGAAATATACACCCAACCCTCCACTGAAGTTCAGTCTTGCTTTAATTGGTGAAATATCCTCATTAGTTCCTCTGGGCTGGATTAGGATCTCCATTCACTCCTGTTGTGCAGCTGAACTGGTTCCAAAATAAAACTTGTGGCAGAAAAACAATCACAAACAAAGGATTGTGATGATATAAAAAACATGTCCTGGAACCCTTTTTCCCTGTGTAATTATAAAGATTTGAAAATAATATCAGGTTGTTTCTTCTTGGTGCAACTCTGCAAAACATAAAGGAAACAAACTGCAGGGGCAAAGAACAACCAGGATGACTTTTAAGAGAGTTGCAAGAACTCTGATTATAGATTTTAATCTGAGTAATGTTGTCTGTTAGAGAAAAATGACCAATCACTCAAAACAAACCAACAACCTTGTTCACAGATGATGTATTTGCCATCATTTCATCGAGTGTGTTGGAGAAATGTATTTATAAAATCGATTTCAGGGGTTAAACTGCTGTGCAGAGTTGTTTGTCTACCCAGTGATCACTCTGTCCACAAAGCCTCTCATTCCCCACAACGGGCGACAGTTTCTCTCACGTGACGGCGACTACGCGCCATCTGGACGATGTTCTCAGCTAACAAGTTGTCGAGGTTCTGCGGCCTCGCCTGTTGCCAGCATTGTTGGATCTCTTTCTGTCTTTGACTCCAACTGGACAATGGTGGCCGCCGACCAAAATCTCACCAATCGGCGCTTTGCTGAGTCCCTCTGAAGGTCCTCGAGCATCTGCACATTAGAGAGAAAGAGGAAGATGCATAACTCCGACAGTGCAATGCCTCGACCACTGACTTCTTTTGTGTCAGTCCAGTAATATCAGAGAAAGCAGAAAGATGGTTGGAAACATGGAATTAAACCCATGACCCTTAACATTCGGTGTAGGAGCTGAATATTTAGCTGAACATGGTTTCACTGAGAAAGCTGTTGAAGGTCTAAAGTTTGTCTCAAAGTTTTCTGAAGAACAATGTGTTAAAGAGGCATCTTTAGTGGAGTGTGGACGAAGCATTTTGCAAGAAACATCATTAGCTGAATAGTGGTTTTGCGGCCTAAATCCTAACACTAACCTTAGCATCGTGGCTTTGATGACTAACT
Organism: Serranus cabrilla; assembly: GCA_903364295.1. NCBI lineage: Eukaryota > Metazoa > Chordata > Actinopteri > Perciformes > Serranidae > Serranus > Serranus cabrilla. The sequence continues at coordinate 778,845 of CAFUXE010000411.1, forward strand.
TAAGGACAGTGAGAGAAAGAGGAAAATGCATAACTCTGACACTGCAATGCAACTGAGTTTGTGTCAGTCCAGTAATCTCAGAGAAGACAGAAGGATAGTTGGACATCTGGAATCAAACCAATAACCCTTAACATTCGGTGAAGGTGCTGACTTTCCAGTGTTAACAACTCATCCGTGAAGCTGAACATTGTTTTGCTGAGAAAGCTGTTAAAGGTGTAAAGTTTTCCCTCTTCTGTCTCGTGGACAGAGGTTAATGCAACAAATTGAGGTAACTTTAATATTTGAGGCATCTTTAGTGGACTGTGGACGAAGCATTTTGCAAGAAACATCATTAGCTGAACAGTGGCGTTGGTGCTTTAATTCTAACTAAACTTTAGGATAGTGAGAGAAAGAGGAAAATGCATAACTCTGACAGTGCAACGCCTCGACCACTGACTTATTTTGTGTCAGTTCAGTAATATGAGAGAAGGCAGAAAGATGGTTGGACATGTGGAATCAAACCCATCACCTTTAACATCAGTGTAGTTAACCACTCATCCGTGAAGCTGAACATGATTTCGCTGTTTAAGGTGTAAAGTTTTCCCTCTTCTGTCACATGTTCAGAGCTTAACACAACAAATTGTGGTAACTTTAATACTTGAGGCATCTTTGGTGGAGTGTGGATGAAGCATTCTGCAGGAAACATCATTAGCCGACTAGTTACTCTACAAGCATCAGTGGAAGATCATTAAACGTAGAAGCGTGCAGGTGTAATGAGGCTTCCTTTATACATAACTCCATAGAAAGAAAAGTGTTTTTAAAGTAGTTTTTCTACGTACTCAGACCTTGGTAGCTAGCACATGGTGAATTTGTGATGGAGGAACTAGCGCATGAAGAGCAGTTTGGAGGGGAAAAGTAACAAAAACATTTCTTTTTAAACTCTTTGACGGATGTAAAAGAAGCAAAAATAAACACTTGAATCTTTGGCAAACTCTCAACGTGCAAACTCCTAAACCTAGATGTAATTTAATTTGTTGTAATTTGCTTTAGTTTATTGGTTTCCCCTGGTAATATGTGCAAGTATATAGAAATATTGAACAACACTATCAAACCAGCTCCTTCCCCAAATTACACATCATCACAGAGATGCAGGATTGCACCCAGAGCAGAATGAAGAGGAGGCAGCAGGAAGTGTTCACTGATTTATTAAAGGAAATGGCTCTAAAGCTCAAAGTGCAGAGGAAAGGCAGGTAATGACAGTCCACAAATGGGAAGCAGGAGACTAACAGTAGGAAACCCAGAAAACAAAGTCCTCTAGATAACTGATAAAAGCATTAAAAGATCATAATTCCAGAAAGTCTTCAAGTCTAAAAAAAGGTCTGATGTGAGGGCCTCTGGACACAGAGCCAGACTGTGACACACTCCATTAAAAGTCATTGACTTTAATTTTATAAAATGATGATTAACCAGCAGATGAACTTTCTTTTCCTTCCTTTTCTGCTGGTCATCACCGTCCCTCTCTCATCAGATCACTTTAGATCCTCCTCTGACTCAGTGTTATGTTTCTTTGTGGACATGGCATGGGGGCCTGCCAGGATAACTATTTTTGTCCCAGAAATTACTGCCATAAATAATATTTTAGTCATTTTAAGACCAATTCCTGCCATTGATATAATGATAATTCAAGGTTCATGTGGCCAAATTTGCCCATTTGCTTCGATTCTCCCTTTTAAAACATTAGGAAGATGCAGAGGATCCAGAACCCTGCAACACGTCGAGTCATTAACCAGCCCAAAAGAGCACATGTCACTCCATCTCTCTGTACTGGCTCGCAGTTGTAATCTGCATCAAATTCAAAACCCTGTTTTTGTCTATAAAACATTAACTGGCACAGCTCCTGCCGTCCTGAACTCCTGTATTCAGGTCCACAAACCCTCACGCTCACTACTCTTCTCCTCTGTAGTTCCCCTAAACTCCACCTGATCTGTTTGTTTTGTTTGTATTGGCAGAAAGATTTGTAGATCGTCTGCAAAACAGTGAAATGAGATGGTCTAGTTTTTAAAATGGACCCCAAGGGAAGCATATATAACAAGAATAGAATGGGGCCTGAGATTGAGCCCTGGGGATCACCGATCACCACCAAAATCGAACCACCTGTTCCTCGTCCCAATACACACATTGTCCGGAAATTTCATCCAAATCGGTGCAGAACTTTTTGGGTTATTTTGTACAAAACATGACCTCCTTGTCGGAGGTAATAAATTGAAGCATACATTATTTTCTATTTCTGTTCATTGGGTTTAGGTGCCTTGAAATGTGGGCGATATCAAGGTAGTCCAAAATGATCGTGATCATGTCCATAATGTATAAAACAAGTCGATATTGTTATTATCGTGGCAGGTCGAATGGCATGAACTGACACTTAGATTAGTGAAAATTCGGCATTAACTAACTGCATTTTTGTGTATAACAAGAATTCATCTGTATCTCTTCATGGACGCATCTCCGGCTTCTAGTTTTTCATTTCCACTGGACAGAAACATAAAAGGTGTCAGATCTGAGGTCTGCCTGTAGCTTAAACTTGCTGACTAAGATAACTGAGTGGAGATTTGAGGGTAAAGGGTGATTCTTATAAGAGAGCGGGTCGCGCTCAGAGGTTTATCACTCAATATGTTTGCTTGATTCTCTGTCTGACAGTACACAAACTGTTTTCTGTCAGCCGGCCTTCATCACAGTGTATAAATGCAGGGGAACAGTCGCCACTAATGGAGGTCAGGTAGATGCAAGGTGAAAGCTGTCACCAATCTCTGACTTCACTCACAGAGAGCGAAAATAAAAGAGGCCTCCAAGCAGACAAAGTGGACATTAAGCTTCTTCATCAAGCCTCAGGATGAACTTTCCTCGCTCCTTCAGAAAACAGAGATCAGGAAAAAACACGTACAGTAAAAATATAAAAGAAATAAACTCATTTAAAAATAGTTTGTGCACAGATTACCTCCATTCCCTCAGATTAAGCAGTATTAGGAAGAAAAAGTACAGAGAATCTAAAGATATGTTAATAAGAATAAAAAGAATACAGAATACTACATACATACATACATAAATAAAACTTACTCCCAAGCTTCTTTGGTCACACTTCTTTCTTTCATTTATTGGAAAAGTCTTCTCATTTTTAACCCTCATGTTTATGAGCTGCTTGTTTTTTGCATCGTCTCTGTAAATATGCAACACTTTACTTTAATTAAATTAACACATGCACCGTTTTCTAGACAAGAGAAGAGTTTCTTATTTAAACCTACAACTATTTGTCACATTTAGATTTGGTCTTGGTTTTAAACATTTCCGCCTGTTCCTGTCCGACCATTAGAGCTGCTCCAGCTCCTCAGATCACCTGTGAGGACAAATTGTGCTGATAAAGTTGTTCGTGGCCGTGCAGCCTCACAGATCCAGCTGCAGGAAGTTGACAGTCACCTGAAAGAGTGTGTGTCCTGATAAAGACGAGGTCCGGCTCAGTCGCTGCGGGAGGGTTAAGTAGAAATAAGACGTTAAATTCCTTCTGGTCTGAAATCAAAGCCGGGAAACACGGTCTGACTTTCAATTAACATCCTCGTGCCCTCGCCATCACTCCGCATTTGCATCACGGCGCTCACCTCGCCGGCGCCGGCCTCACGCTTCTGCTTGTTTACGAGGGAGGAAATTGGAAACTGAAGTGTGACTTGACTTTGTGGAGGACATCCTGTTGGGGGGATGATCAACCTACCGTATCAGCCATCGCTCCAAAAAACAGCCCTCCTCGTCTCGGCCCGGGGCGCGGCAGATGTCACAGCCCACAGAGGGACGGTTCACTCAGGGGTTAAACTATCAGGAGGACTCTGGGAAGAGGAGCACAGATGTTACTGGAAGTAGGCTGCGCGATTCCACGACATTTTGAGGTTTTAGTGTCGGGTCAGTGTTCCCAAACGGAGTGAGTCTGTTCAGATGTGCAAAATCTCATGTTTAGTGATGACATTTTATTTATTTCAAGCTAACTGTGTTAGTAGTGTTAACTGACTTAAAGGTCCATAAATTAAAAGATCTAAATTCCGTTACTTCTGGAAGTTATTTTGAAGATTAACACTAGAACGTTTCGCTGTACTTTGAGCCGCTTTTGACGAACGCTCATATGAGTCATTCTGGGTTTTATTGACAAATCAAGTCTTTTCAGTTGGATGTTAACTCCAGTCATTCATCACCCTTAAAGCCGTTTATTTTCCTCCACTCTTGCAGGTTGAGATGGATGTCATTAAGGTTAACCAACCATTTAACAGCGAACACCAACCACCAACTGCAGGCTTACATTACAACAACAACTTACATCCTCGCAGCTCACCGTTGATGTTTCAAAACTCATCACAGTTTGACTTTCGGGGCGCTATTACCAAACCTGCAGGTGTGTCTTTAAAGTGTCAGCACCCCTGCTTCAAAGAAGTTTGTCAGAGGAAAGTTAGTCCAGATTTTTACAGACTTGTTGATGTAGATATAAAGTTGGAAATCGTTGGCATGTTCTGCAGGCTGCAGGGACGTATAGAGGATTACAAAAAGCTCCTAT
>CAFUXE010000411.1:784213-803543 GCA_903364295.1 Serranus cabrilla
AGCGCTGCATTGGAAATGCATCAGTGCAGAGTGTGAAGGCGGGGCCGTCTGCCGGAGAGACACGGCGGCCTGTAATGAGCAAACATTTTGTCACCACAATATTTACAAATGTTTCTATAACAACCTTACAGCCGGAGCCAGCGGAGGGCTCAGCCTCAGGCAGCACTTCCTGTTCTCTGCTTTTAATAAAACGCTTTACTGACATTTATATCCTTCATGGCTGAAAAAGGACAAGAAAAAAGATGAGTTAAGACATTGTTAAACATTTATTTTTACTATGTTTCTGAAGCCTGGTGCACACTGAGCTCCAACACCTGCTGTTTACACAGAGCTGAGAGGAGAGGACAGGAGAGGCTGGACACTAAGTGTAACACTAACTTTTGCCCAAAGTGTTGTAGATATAAATTACATTTATTTTTAAATAATTCACTGAGAAATTCATCTTGCATTTTTTCTTTTTTTATGATTTGTGTCTGAATAACTGTGTTATTCTGCACAAAATACTTTTTGGAGTTTCATCATTGTGCTGATTGTGAGCACTTGGAAAAGTATTATACATATAAATTCCATTTTAATTGATTTTATTAGAATATTAAGGGACTGAAACCATGCTCCCCAAATGGTAAACCATTTGAATTTAGTTTTCTATAACATCATCAACCTTCTAACATGTTTTATTATGAACATCAGTCCGAAATGTAACAAATTGATTATAATGAACTTGAGTAAGTCAATTCTATTTTTGAGATATTAATTTCACTTTTTGTTTAAATGAAACACATGAAACACTTTACCAGAGGATAAAATCTTTTGTCTTCAACAATAATATGATTTGTCCTTCTTCATCATCCCAAAGTTTTGTTGTTGTTGTTCTGTGATCTTTACATACTCGCAGGAACACAACAAGGTTACTGTAAAGTCTGAAACCAAAGGCCAAAAACTCAAATGCACGACCTCGGTGAAGAGTCGGTCTTTACAAAACAGGGTCTGTACCCAGGTGGTCAATCAGAGAGAAGGCAAACAACTCCAGCACGAGGTCAGAGAAACATGCAAAATCAAAGCAGCTGCAGGTAACACAGAGAAAACAAGGCTGCAGCAGACTGAGATGTTTGTTTTCTCCTCATAATCATCAGAATAATTATTTATCCTGTTATATTTCTATCTCAGAAAACTCTCCAAACTGTCACGTTTAAGTTGTGCTGAAGAAACAAAACCTTTATGATTTTATGATTGAGTATTTGTTCCTTTGATGAACACAAATAAATACATAAAATAGTCAAAATAACAGCCTCGGATTTCATGATCTTCCACACACATCTGATGTTTCTAATCACTATTTTTAAAAAGTGAGGCGTCACTCTGGTGCATTTGAGCTTTTTAAATTTGTGTTTGATTGCACTGCATTGACAAAAATAGAAATGTTTTGATATTTCCCAGTTTATCCCAGTTCACATTAGCATGGAGGACAATGGAAATACAACCGTGAGAAGAAAGTCTGGCTTGAGTTTGTCCGTTTAAACACAGAACATAATGAGGAAATTGTTGGATACATTAAACTCTTATCTTTTTTCTCATAAAGTCAGATATACTTCCATCCTCCATATTAAATTCTACACAAAGCCTCTGCACTGCAGAAAGCTGCAGCTCTGCAGCAGAGAGGAACTTAATGTGACACTTGTGATACAGACACATCGGGATGCAATATTCATACGAGCTGTAACTTAGATTGTGAAGCATAATCTCATCGTCCCTGCAGAATTATAAAACTGTCAGCGGCTGATTATTTGCAGACAGACAGTAGGTGAGGGTGCTGATGCAGAGCGTGCGTTTCAGAGAGAAGCAGGAGGAACGGCGCTCATCACTGCTAGCCAACACTTGTGCTTCCTGGACCAGAGAGCTTTGGTCCATCAAATCCTGTTTACAAGACGTTTGAAGGACAGAGATAAGAGTTCTTCTCTTTCTTTGCCAACAGAAGAGAAAGTGTTGTTTGGTAAAGGTGGGTTTAAAATGCTGAGGGTGCAACCAGATGAAAGGTGGAGTTTTATCGGAGTGTGGCAGCTCTTAAACCTCCACAGTTCTCTGTACGTACAAGTGGATCCCGCTTGTGCCGATGTCAATGTAAACACATCATCCTCCTGTCCCCCACCGGCTGCATGAGTCGCTCTCTCTCATTTTTTTTTCTCCTTCTTGTTCCCGATGCCCGGAGATTGAGCGCTGATTGCCTGTCCCCTGCTGTCCTGCAGCATGGGAGTGATCTGCAGGCGTGAGGACAGCAGGCCATTATTCAGTCTTTAGATGTGCTGCTTCTTATCAGTGCGCGGGGTTGACTGAGGCAGCTGCTCTTGTCAACATGCCAGCACCCGAGCGTCCTCCAGGGGGGACAGGGTTTGACGGGACCGCTCGACAAAAAAACCCTCCAAAAAAAAAAACAACAACACACAAACACACAATAAATCCCAGACAGCGAGTGTCGTGCTCTTGAACGCGCACACGTGTGCAACATCCTCGCCGCCTCCGGCTCCCAGCGGGGGCCGGTATCGGCGTGGAGGGCGTGGAGGAGGTGTTTGACAGGTGACGGCTGCAGAATGAGGGTGACAATCTTTAGTCACTTCAAATAGAGAGAAGATGACTATCTAAAATGAAAAAGCGCTTCCTGCCGTGTTTCCTCTTTTTGGTCATTTGCCAGGTTGGATTAAAAGATACCGGCCTTGATCCCAGAGGGGGTATTTACCTGTGATGTCCTTACGATTTAAGACAACAAGAACAATCAAATAAGTTCTTATAAAGTGAGATAATGGTGAGCGAGCCAGCAAGGTCAGGACGTGGAAAGCTGCGTCCCCCTGCAGAGGAAGTGGAGGAACCCTGGAGCTACGGAAACAAGAACACAAGTCAATGTTTCCAGTTTCTCCACCAAACAGCTAAACATCCTTTTGTGCAGCCTGTTCTCTGCTCACAGCGCCAATGTTTGGCTGGAGGCAACATATTTAGTGATGTATTGTTTGGAACAACCTGTGGATCGATACCAGAGGAGTGGACTCTGCTAAAGCAGCTCTTTAAAAAGTTTCTCTGAATATTTTGACATTATTCTTTCTGTCTCTGGCTGAACACAGGAATCTTTTTGAAGTGCTGACGGCAGCTAGAAATCTGTAGACGCTTGAACTGTCGCTCTGAAATGTTTGATACCTTCAGTGGAATATTCCTCAAGCAGCCCCGTCTTTCTAAATTGCATTCCCATACACTGGTATTGGTGAGAAATAGAGTCGTTTTCTTATTGTCTTACATGCAAACAAACTTCTTTTGCAGCCAGTGGAGTCGCCCCCTGCTGGCCTTTATAAAGAATGCAGGTTTGAGGCTCTTTGCATTGGATTCACTCTGCAGCCCAGTGGTTTCCACTGTTAGTTAGAAAAGCAGAGCTGAAATTAATTAAATTAACGATGGCTCAGTTCCATTAAGTCTCCCAGTAAGCTGCTCCATTGAGCCAGTGTGCACAATAGCAGGGCCTCCTCTAAAGCCGGGCTAAGACTGCAAAAAGAAGTGTTAAAATCCTAAAAGATGGTGCTGGACAGGAGTATGAATTACTTTCATGACGGTAGTTTATTCTGTTAATGTGACCTCTGGTACCAAACGGACCAGATTCCTCTGGCGATTGTCGGGATGGTTGTATTTGGGTTAAAGTGGGATGAATCTCCTGCAGCTGAAGGGGAATGCAGCCATGATAATGTTACTTCATTCCCACTATGCCGAGTGAAAATGTCTGGTGAAAAAAGGAAAAAATAAGGATTAAAATATCCCAAATTAATAAGAAAAAACAGTGAATTTCCTTGATAGTCTGCTGTGTCCACTGGCTGCAGACAGGCTGGACTGCAGGCCAAGTGGAGGTCAAGAAGAATTATTTTCCAATTTTCAGCGAGTTCAGAAACGGTTCCAGGATGAAGTGTGCGGTGTGATTTGCTGAGACCTTCTACCTCTCGCTGCTCCGCTCCTCACGCCACGAAAGATTCAAATCTTCTGCTTTTACCTGCAGAGTTTTTATTGAAACTGCTTCCGAGTGATTCCACAGATTCAGCAAAAATTGGAAACACAATGGTTGCAGATAATGAGCGTGATGATGGTGATTACACATTTCTTACTAAAATCAGTCCAATTATTTTGTTAGCCAGCAGGTAAAAACTTTATCAGCAGAATCTTCCAGTTGAGATTTTGCCTAATTTTACTCAAAAATCAGCCTCTGAAATTTGTGTTCCAGAGAGAGAAACAGTAGGAAACGTTAACCGGAGCAGCACGGGAACATTTAGCCAAATATGACTCCCATCTTCCATCCACAACTTTCCAAATTTACAGTGTTTATAAACTCCTGTGGGTGAATTAAAGCGGCTGATAGCGAGCGGCTCACACTCATTCTGCAGACTAAATTTCACATTTGGGATGTTTTGATTAGTTTCTTTCTCCTGCAATTAAGCCTTTTTCTGGGAAAAGGCTTTTTTTACTGGCTCGCTGTCAAACAAGAACTATCATGTGAATATTTCCTGCAGTTTGGGGATTTTAAAAACAGCATATTTTCACTTCTGTGGAATCTGATGAAATAAAACGGATCAAAGTATGTTTCTAAATTAAATCATGACGGCTGGCTTGTATTTTATTCTTAATAAAAGATAAATAAATACCCTGAAGGTGAATTTTTACTTACATGATCCCTTCATCACCTCCTTTTTCATGGTGCTCGCTGTAATCCGAGGATTAATTTATATTTACACAAACCTCACTGTTTCCTGTTGTGCTACAGGATAATACAGTGTGATAAAGGGATGACTTTACTGCATCAAATTTAAAGTCTCAGGAAAAGAAAACGTACAGTAATACAGAGCCAAAGTTAAGGAGTCGTCGTCTGTGAGCTCTGCAGACAGTTTAACACCATGTGCATTCAGACTGGAGCAAATCTAAGCCTCTGGGATTCAACAATGGGCTTCTCATTTTCTTTTCCTCTCCTCAGGCAGGAAATCATAAATAAGTCGTCTGTGACATGCAGAGAAATGTACCAAATGAGAAGTAAGCAGCAGAAATGTTCTCTGCTGCACGAGGGCGATGATGATGTTCTGATCACATCTTTGTGACACCTTTTATAAAGGGAATGAATGATGTGCTGAAGCGTCTCGTGGGAATAAAACGCTCCCAGTTGTTGGTCCAAATACCTGTCTTCACTATCTCTGTGTTTACACAAATAAAGCTGGCAATTGCTTCAGTTTTCCTCATCCTTTTCACTGTTGTTACTGTCGTACACACAGGAAACATTCTGACACTGCAGCAATTACGCTGATGCAAGTTTTCCACCAGCGCTGAAAACCTGATTTCACTGTTAGAAATCAAATTACTGCTGCGGCGAACTCGGCACGGAAAAACGGGATGTTAAGTTTTCCAAGTGTGTTGAATCCGTTTATTATCTGTAAGCTAGAGCTGACAGACACATTTAGACTGAGACTCAACAATTAATGTGTGGGGGAAGAACATGCTAACTCACTGGTGGTGGAGGCTGGCTATATATCCACCATAATATTGTTAACAGTGTTTTGACGATATACAAGTTTAGATTATGGAGTATTTATAATATCTAAAAAAGGAAGCAAATGAAAGGTGCATAGACGGAAGTTAATGGCATTTTAATTTAATGTTATTAGTCAACATATTTCATTTTTGTACAATAACTTAACTAAGATACTAAGAAGAATTTTAACTGCTTTTTTTGGTAAAGAAATCACATTTTAAAAGGATACTGTCAGATTATAGTTATCGGAAGATTTTTTTTTTTTTGCCCGTATCTGCACCAAAAATACTTGGTTAGGTTTAAAGTTATTACTTAGCAGCTACGCTAGTGATGTAGAACATGAGATATATTAGTTAATGAGTTGGGGGTCATAAAAAACAACTTAAGTAAGTAACTTCTAACAGGACGCAAACACTGTTTACAGTTTGTTTGAAAACTAATGGCAAGAAATTGATGCTAACAATGATTAAGAGCATTTTAGTGTCTTTTAGCTCTTCACAGTGATGAGCCAAATGTATCTATTTTTTACCTTTTTAAGCTTCTGTTGAAGTTTTTGATTGAAGCTTTGAATGTCGTCGTCATCCTAAAAAGAAAAAAAGTTAAATCCTCAAACAAAATCCTAAATTTGAATAAAGTTATTGATTGGGTTTATTTGTCTCTGTCCTTAAACCTTGTTAATTAGTTTATGACTTGTTGGGAGACTTTAGTGAAACAAAAAGCAGCCAGAGAACCAGATATTTTTCTGAGCGATGGTGGAGACCAAAACAGAGCAAAAAGGAGATTTTATGTGCACACAGATCAGCATTAACATTGATTAAAAGTGTAAATAAGTTTGTTTTGTTCCTCCAAGCGAAAGCTGGAAAATACAGCTTTAATGTGCCATTTTATTGCAACACACAAATTCAATTCTCTGCAAACCTTCCCATCTGATATTTGTGCGTCAGTATCAGAGTATAAAACATTCATGAGGAAGTGAGAACATTTTAAAGTGTCCCTGGGAGACAAAGTGGAGGCAGAGATCAGTGTGAAGAGCGAAACACCTTCGTCATGCTGAGCCTTCGCTCTCATCCTGCACACATCATCGGATCTGAGTGAAGGCTCGCTCCGTGTCTCTGACATTGTAATTTAAAACTGTGCAAAATAAATAAATAAATATTTATATATAGGAATCTTTGTGATGATTCGCTGTAGATGGAGACTTCTCAAACATTTTCAATCAGAAGTGACAGCTTCGTATTCTCCTCAGGTGAGATTAAATTTTGGGTTTATATTAAGATTTCAATCTGTTTTTTGTTATGTGTGTGACTTTAAATGATTTTATATACTTCTCTAACTTTCTGCCTTGGTAATATTTAGTGTTAGTGATACATTATACAATGTTGTTTTGCACATTCTGCTGCTTGCAGCTGCAGCCACATGAGTCAGTGTGATACCTGATGAAACGTACTATTTCTAAATTTAATCAAGATCAAACATTTTCAAGGGGAGAAATCTACAGGATGGCATTTCTCCTTTGAGTTTCATCTCTCCACTGACTCAAGTTTCTATGAGTCACTCACTGAACTCTGGGTTTTTCTTAAGACAACCACCAGGCCTGAAAAGTGAATTAAAATTAAAATGGCTTGACATTTCCAATGAGACATGAACGCTGGTCTCCTTTGTCCAGTTCCTGTGTTTGTGCTCTATATGCAACATATATGGACAAAACCTCTTTGGATACTAAGAAATCCAATTCAGGGGCGAGTCAGCGAACAGGTTAGTAAAGACGAGGAGAGAAATCATTTGTTTCAAACGATTCACTCATGACTCACACATCACTCTTTATTTGGGAAGCAGGAATCACTGTTTGTGTCTGCGAGGCAAAACTATATGAACTCAATAGAAAATGAGTCTTAAAGTTGCACCTCATTGACAAAAGGTTAAAATGATTGTTTTGGTTTGTTAGAGCTGAGGCCCTTAAAGCCTCCTTGCTCTACCCGGATCTTTACTCTATACTTAAGTTTTACAAAAACTCAAAACAACTGAGTAAAGTTGACCGTTTATTAAAGAATAATAACCAGATGTGATGAGCAGCTGGACTCTGCAGTGACCAGGCCAGAGCACAACACAGAGTGAAGAACAATTTCTCTTTCACAGTTCTTCTTCTGGGTTTTTGGCAATTGGGCAATTTGGGACCCAGCAGCCAACCAGAGCTGGTCACCTGATGTTAATCCTTCATTACAGAGTTTATGGTGTTTATGCAGATGTGTGTTGGCCCTGGAATAGCTCTGTGTCCTTATCTAGATCTAGCCAGCTCACAGAAGATTTACAATGTAAAACATTAACTTTATGACCTGAAACTTAACAAAGGAATGTTGCCTTAAAATGTTCCTCTCCCTTCAGTTTAATGAATCTTAAATCTTCTAAAAAGCTGACTTATCCAAAGAAAATGGACGTTTGTTTCCAGTACGGCTCCTGCAGCATTCTGGCCTTTAATCTACACGTGTGACGTCAAACATCTTCATTTCCCTGCGTGTGTTACAGTCCTCTCCATCAGTGTATTCACTCTGTTGACATGAATATTTACACATGCTGAGGGGTTTGCATCGATCCTTTTTTTCCTGCAGCTTCGCCGTCGTTCCTGCAGCATTAGTCACTGCCAGCTCTCGTTAAGGTGACCGCGCAGAGTGCATATTAACCATGTCATTCACCAGCTGTCCCCATGTCAGACATTCCTTCAGTCTGACAGAAGTTGGGGCTTAAAATAGCAAGTACTCTTGTCAGAAAATCCAATCTAAAATTAAGCCCTGTTCAATCATACATAAGCCAAATTTCAAAGGAAGGCGGTTGAATAATGGAAGAAAGAGAGATTTCCCCATGCAGCTATTGTGTTTCACATCTGAGTTAACCCAGAATCCAGCAGCCGTCTCCTCTCCGACACGTCTCTTACAGTGCAGCTCGCAGCGTGCTGGAACATATACCTCTGTCTCTGCCTCATCCAAACAGCTGTTTGTGTTTCAAACATCATTTACACAACAAGAGGGAACGCCGAGGGCTGCGGTTGTTCCTGTCTTTCTTTCACTGGATGTCTTCAGTCCCTTTGCATTTTCACTTTTCCAGAGACTGAGGAGGAAATGTAACACCCAGACTGTCTATAATTCTTTATAACACGTTTTATAAGGCGAGTGTGGAGGGTGCAGTGTGCACAGGGGGCTTTGGAAATCCTGTTTTCTCCTCTAAAAATACAGTCAAAGACAGCAGTGTAAGGTATTAAAATATGCTTATATTGTATTCAAACTCTACCTCTCCGTCAGAAGGAATAATAATGTGGCTGACTTCAGTCCAATTAAATAAACATCCAACCAGCACAAACCTCACATTCTCCATTAGATCCTCACTATCGTTTTTTCCCACATTAGTAATGAAAGTTATTGGTCCAGCCATCTGTTCAATCAAATAGGATAACATGTTTGATTTTCTGGCCATATTTCATACTCAACTTGATCTGTTTTCATGGATGTTCCAGCCTATTAGGTGGTCAGAGTAAGCACAAAATTGACCAAACTGCCAAAAACTGTAAACTATTAAAGAAAAGAAGCAATTAATTTCGGCCCTTCAATTAGGCCCAGACTTGCGTGTTTCCTGTATATATATTTGTTTCCACATGCTTTTTTAAAAACTCTCAGGAGTAATGTTTTGAGTAAAGTGATAGGATTGAATACTAGGCCTGCAAAAGAGCTACAAGACACATTTTCTCTGTTTATTACATACGAATCCTGTACATGTACATACTGACAATAGTGGAGTCATCTATGCAGCTCCAACAAAGAACCAAAACATGGTGTTAAACAGTATATAATGGTGCAGGAACTAGTGTTGTCCAATAGTTTTTTGTTTTAGTTCAGTTTTTTAGATTTCAGTTAGTAATGTTTATATATTTTCTGATTTTCCTCCCCGTGTGTCTGGATGTTGTTTGTTTTGTGATCTTTGTTATTCTGCCTCTTCCTATTGGGATTAATAAAGACTTACCTGTCCAACACATTCTCGCTCCCAGCTCATTAGGTACCTCGCTGTCCGATACAGACACACAAAGAACCTCTAGCGTCAGTATTGAATGTGTTGTGTGTTTTGTTGTTTTGCAAAAAGAACCTTAAAAGCAACTAAATCTCTTGAATAAGTTAGACCAGGATTGGGCTTTAGAGACAATTTAAAGGTCACAGATCTGAGATCGCCGAAACCTACTCAGTTCATCCTCGGATCAAATGGGATCAAATCCCAGCAAAGAGTTCCTGAGATATCACTTTGGCAAGAATGGTGGGATGGATGGAGCTACTGTCTATAGGAACAGATGGACAGACAGACAATTTGACCCATATTAACCTTTATTGTTCAGTGGCGAACTCTAGCAATTATGATGGGAGCAACAGTCAGTATACAGAGCAGTGATGGATGGATGGTTGGTTGGATGGATGGATGGTTGGTTGGTTGGTTGGGTGGGTGGGTGGATGGTTGGTTGGATCGTTCCCAAACTGGGATCAACAAACTGTTACAGCAGCAGCAAAGATTAAGTATTAAGTATTTTGAAATATATCATATAGGTTGGGATGGATGAAAGGGTGAACACAGAACTTCATCCAGGAAAGAGAGTCCTGTGAAACCAAAAGTCAACGTTTTTGGGTATCGAACTCTGTACTTTTATATTTTTATAATGAAGATTATAATGAAGAAAAGGGACTTCTTGTCATTAAGAACATTATAGAACACCATCAGACTTAAACCAAAGTCGGTAAACAAAATTACCTTTAAAGGAGTGAAAAGGTGCTTTGATAAGTGTACAGTTGGCGTGTTGAGGTTGTCTGTCAGCTCTCACAAGATGCCAGGAACTGTTTTCTGGTAAACACTCGCAGCACACACACACACACAGCGTGCAGCAGGACATGTCTCGGGCTCTCCGGCTGGCACTCTGACAGCAGCATCTGCGAGAGTCTGAGCGCTGCAGTTGATGACACTCTGCTCTGAACTGTCACGGGAGCAGATGGTTTATCAATTCAAAGCAAAAGAGGGAAAAATAGAGAATCAGGCTTCAGAAAAGCAAACAAACAAACCGCAGAGCGATCAAAGTATCACCGGCCTTTGGATCCCTTTCCTCTTCTCAAAATTGCATGAAAGGAAGACGTTTCTGCAGAAATATATACATACAGCAGTCTGGGACTTGGAGAGGGAACTATGTGTAGTGGGCAAATGTTTTATTCTCTTTCAGATTGATGGTTGGAGTATTGCAATCCGGGCGATCTAGGGAGAAACACTTTAGCTTCTTTTTTTGCAGGCTGCCTGGTGTTAGAGAGAGCCGTAATGGAGAAACTATTGAACAATAAAATCCATATTGACATTACGGGGGATTTTATGGGATAAAATAAAAAGCCTCTTCAATGTAAAAACACACAAATGAGTCCAGCTAAGTGCTGAGTTTGTTCCCAGAGACAGAGTCTGAAAAGTGAGTCAGTAATTTATAGGAACATTCCCTTCAGGTATAGACGAGTTTCTTCCACCGGATCAATGTTGAAAAGTCTAAACACAAACGACGGCGCGGCTTCATTTGTGGAAGTATTCTGAAACTTGAGGCGTATCCGGAATGATAAACTCATTTCATGTGCCTCAATTTGCATCTGAGTAATGAGTTTACAATCAGTCGGATCTAATGTGATATGTCTCTCATGGTGGTGCAGATTTTCACGGCAAATTGAGTTTTCCACAACCTGCCAAACGAAATGTACAAAGACGAGAACGGGCCGGTCTCACTTCAGAAATAATCTCTCCTATTTCACATTTCGCCCGGTGATTTGTGGAGGCCAGGACGCTCCGAGTTTATCAGTCAGGTACTAACAAGCGCAGCTAAAGTCCTTCTTAAAGGTCAGCCATCCATTGAGAGGTTGGACTTTCTGAATAATTCATCTTCACTGTTATCCTTTGGAAATTGAGAGCAGGAAATCAATTCCACATGCATGGCACCACTGTCCATATTTACCGCCTCCGTGTCTTCGGCAACATTTACTCTCTAATTAGTAGATAATCAACAAGTATAATGGATTTTACAAGGTGGAGGAGTGTAGAGCAGCGAGGGGACGGCAGTCTAGTTTCTCAAGATAAATGTTTCCAGGTGGCGAAGATAGTTTTGATACAAAGCAGTCGTACGTTAGGATGTTGGGAACAAGGTCAAAGTGAGTGTAAACATCCCTGAGCAGCTCAGTTTCTAAACTCCAGTAAAATGTTGCTGAGCTGTGCTGGAGTCTTTGAGACTGTAGAGGGAAATCTATCAGGACTCAGGATGCCGACTGTAACAGGTGTTCAGGTTTTCCTTACAGAACGGCTCCAACTTTGTAGATTCAAACCAACCCCTGGTCTCACAACCACTATTTTTCTAATGTTTTATGTCTTCTTTACTACTTTTAATATCTTATAGTTGTATGTTTGTGTTTTTCTTTTTACGAGAGCAAGCAAACCAGAGTCAAATTCCTAGTATGTGTACACGAACCTGGCCAATAAAGCTGATTCTGATTCTATCCAAGCACAAGAGTATCAGTATAAGATAATCCCCTTGAATGTGTTTAATTATTTTTGTTTGTTTGTTTTTTACCTTTATTTGACAAACGTGATTTTATGACCAAAGCCCGCCTGGCTCGCCAAACTATTTTGCAACCTAATTCACAAATCTGTTTCAGTCTGTAACCTCTCGGTTTACTTTTGATTTCCAAAGGGTTTAATCAGTGGTTCCAGACAAAATGACCACTGAAAGATCTACAACACGTGCAAGTTGAGGCGGTGCGCGGTCGGTTGTTAGTGACGTTTAACTGGCTTTGTTTGATGGCTGGTAAACCGTCTATGTGAGAATTGGCAGAATGCATCGTTCGACATACAATCTCAGGACCCATCAGCTGTCAACTCAAAACAATTTCGCATGCAAAGTTTCCTCAACTAGAATTGCAGATTTTGTGTTGCATGCGCCATAAAATTGAACTATATTTAACGTCCAGTACTAGCCTGGCTCGCCAGACTAATTCACAAACCCATATTAGTCTGGAACCGCTCAGTTTTCGAATTCCAAGATTTGTTATCAACAGGCGCAACACAATACAAGCAGAACAATCATGGTGACAGGGTCACAAACTTTCCCAAGTTGTCAAAGATATGCCTGATTTTATGCCTCAGTGCCAGAAACTTCCGGGCCGTCGTCTATCACACGCACGTCCTTCCCGTTCCGGTGAACGTGATATTTCAGGAACGCCTTGAGGGAATTTCTCTCAATTTTGCATGAATGTCAAATTGGACTCACTGATGCAGTGATTGGATTTTGGAGATCAAAGGTCACTGTGACCTCACAAAAAGTGTTTTGGGACATAACTCAAGAATTAACTTGCTAATCCTGACAAATTTTGCATAATGTGTATTTTACATCCAAAGGTCAACGTCATTGTAACTTTATAATATTCTGCAAAAACACTTTTTTTTGCCATTATTCCACTCAGAAGGGCAGTCATTTGGTTGGATACTGACTTAATGACACTAATCTTTGGTAATCAGTTGTGGTCACTGTATAGATATTCTGAGCTGCAGCTTTTAGAGTTTGTTGCTTCTTTGCAGCATATTTAAACCATCGACTGTCATGGCTACACGAGTCCGGACAGACATGGACAAACAACCATGAGCCGGTTCTCAATATCGCAGGCAGACCAGCCCAAGTCAGTCTCCATTTTTATCCAGACGGGTAAAAGCCGACTTATTTCCTTATTTTCCCAAAGCTTCATGTGTAATCAGTCCTCAGCCAGCGCTCCACCTCAGGCTAGTTTCTGGAAATAATGGATCTGTTTCCTGCATGTTGCACCATTGTTTTACTTATTTTACACTGAAATAACACTTTCATTGGAATATTTTACTCCTACTGTAGTACAAGCCGTCTGTTTACCTCCCAGTACTAGTAAACATTACTTATTCAAAGAGGGTTCCCCTGAGAAATACAAACCAGCAGCGGGACGGTGGAGAGAGCTCATAAATAACAGAGAGAGAGAGAGAGAGAGAGAGGGGTGCATCTCTGATTTAATTCAAGAGCATGAGTGTGAGCACTTAGTGGACAAAAATACTATTAATACAGCGCCAATCTCTGATTTATTTCCACTATCAGCTTTAAAAAGGCTCCACAGCGAAGCTGGAAAACACGGATCGAAAAGATGCAAATGAGGAAGGAAATGCATCGAGCTCAAGGAAAAACAAAATGTGTGACATGATCAACACTGAATGTAAACGACCTTTTGTTAGAGCTCCGCAGGGCGACTTTAACAAAAAGACAAAACAGTAATGGAAAAGCTTCGACTTTGTTTCTGTGGAGTTTAGATTTAAGTAATGACAGGCTGATGGAAACGTACCGTCAAAGCAATCAAGTTTCATAAGTGGCAGCGAGAAATTAGTGGTTTGTCTGCTCTTTTTCTGAGGATAGTTAAAAGCTTCAACTTTTCTTGACATTGTTGGGACGAAAAAAACAAAAACATATATATTACTGGGCAAAAATATTAGTAATTTATTTGTTTTTACGTGCTGAAAAGTCAAGATAACTTCCACAGTTTTATCTTTTACTGCATTAAGAGATAAACAAAATCATATTTATACAGTTTAAAGGGATAATGTGTAACTTTTCTATATCAAAATGTATAAAAAGGACGATAATTATGTTATATATTTAGTTGAGTTGCCATCTTTTTTATTTGTTGCCTATAGTAGAAAGATAGATGGATACATCCCTCTTTGCACAGTCATAAATTGCCTTTTTTCCAGTTTTAAGCCACATTTTTTACGATACACTTTTAAATTTTAACTCTATATTTTAACCAGATTTTATTAATCTGACGTCTGGATCTAAAGTTCTCAGAGACACAAACTGGGAAATATTAGCAGCAGAGAAACACAGATTCTTAGCCTGAAACTGCTTTATTCAGTGTTTTTAATCACCGGTTGGTTTGTGATGAGCGGAGGAGACCTCTGAGGATAATTCAGCTGCTGACTGATGATCACTGAAGGAATCCTAACAGGAGAAACGGGCTGCAGCTGCTCACATTACAGCTCCGTCTTTCACCATCGCTGTGATTGAAAATTACTTATTGTGTGTTAAAAGGATCCGTGCAAAGAGTAGTTTTAACATTTTTTTATAAAACAAAATATTCATTTATATGGAGAACTACTAACCCCTGCATGTTTTAGGTATTTCCCGACTCAACTAAACACCCAAAATATATTTCCAGTTACAAGCTTTTGTCCAAATTTGGAAGGAAACTGCACAGAGGATGTCATTATTTTCCATTTTGGTTTAATCTATTTTTAAATATTCATATTTATTGTAAAGTAAAATGCATTTACTATTCCTTATTTTTGGCGTACTGTAATATATTTCTGTCTGTGCATGTACTCTGCAGCCCTTTACTGCTCCGACCAGAATCCCTTTCTATAGGTTTTAGATTTTCCATTGTCAACATCGTACGTTTCTGGAACATGAACTGTGTTTGCTGTGTTTTATAACTATTTGCAGCCGACGTGACCCATTTCCCTCACAGCGATCATTAAAATTCATTAAACTTTCATCTGATCTGCCTCTAATTTAAGACACTTATGACAAATCACCCAGCAGTCCTCATATAGGCGTCACTACGTCCTCTCCAGACGTATGAAAATCTGCTTTTTTTGAAACGCCGGCTCCTCCATAGCAACCAGGCAGCCCCGCGGAGCCAATCACATCCCGGTAATCATCTTTTGGCCCTTGTGGGCGGCATTTTAAAGAGGCTGCCGTCACCGAGGAGGGCGAGGATAATGGTGAGTGACCTGTGGCAAACGGAGCAGCGGTGTACGGAGGAGTGTGAGCTCCTTGGTTACCTTGGGATGTCCTTGAAAAAGACAGCTGACGTAATTTTCTGCCCACACATGATCACTTCCCTTCAGCCTTCTTTCTTCCTGCAAAGGCACACAATGGAGCCACACAGAGAGTAAAAATACACGCTGTTGTCAGGGTTTCATCCTCTGCACTCTCTCTCTGGACTGCTGGACTCACGGGGCAGCAGCGTGTCGACGTGGACGCCCCCTGTGGTGATAAAACACACTCAGGGCCCGCTGGAGTCTCCTGAAATTAGAGAAATAAGATGGGATGTAACTAACTATTTACTCTATAGTAGTATTTTCATTTTATGTAACTTTATACTTCTTCTGCACCACATTTTATAATAATAATACATTTTATTTATAGGGCGCTATTCAGGATACTCACTTTACACTTTACAAGTAAAATAACACAAATTTTAAGAAAAACGTCACACGTTTAAAAATGAAACAAATATAGAAAACTATAGAAGACAAGAGCGACAGAGGAAACCTTAAAGGTTAGAGATATAAGAACTGGAGCGTGAATGTAATGTCATATAAAGACTGTATACATGCAGTGCAGTAACATGTAGCTAGCTTCAGTCACAGAGATGCACGTCTTTATGTTTCCACAGATGATTAAACTGAGTCAGTGCATCAGTGTGTAATGTAAAATCCTCCCGTCGTGCATCGTGCAGCTCACTTATTTATTCCAGTCTTCTGTTTGTGTTGTTTTTCTACTTACAGCCAAATGACCTATTAACATATTATTCTCCGGCTGTAATTAATTCCCTTTTTTACTCGCGCTGACTGCACGAGGAGCACGCTGCGTTACCAGATCACTAAATGAAGGATAATTGATTGAACAGTTCCTCCGCACGTCTGCTGATTGTGCCGTTTATTTTTAAAGCCAATCACCAATCAGACGGCGTCCTGTGGGCGTCGTGTCGCTGCAACGGATCACTGATGTTTATTTCCTTTCAGACTTTCAGCTTTATTTGTTTGTTACGCCGTCACGGTGGAATTTCACCCTTGTTTTTTTGGCATGTATCCATATAATTAATTGCTTTACAAGCAGTGAGTTGAGCGTCGTCCCCTGGCAGCGGTTACTGCACAGAACTCCCTCCTCTTCCTGTTCCCCGCTGCACTGACAGCTCGCCTGATGAAGTTAACCTGAGAATCTGGGTAATAAATCAAGGCACCTTGGTTGTCCACTTGATAACACCTCATACTCAGCAATTATCGGCTGAATCAGATTGGTCACCACAAGTCCAGGGAGCCATAAATCTGCAGCACCTCCTGATCCCTCCGATATATCCGAGGGGAATGAGCTCGGAGAGGAAGCTGCTGACTTGTCACAGTTTTCCTCCTCAGGAGAGAGAGAGAGCTGAATGAAAACCACGTGAATATCAGAGTAAACATGTGAATATGCTCTGCTTACAAAAGAAGCTGTCCGGGCTTTAACTCTCCGTGCTGATGACCTCTGAGAAATGCCGTCCGACACCTTCAGTAGCCTTAATTGAAACCAATTCCAGCGCGATGGCGCTCACTGCAACAAATTGGTTTCACTTAGCAGCGCTGACAAAGCTACCAAGGTGTTAATGGATATAAATATCCCCAACAAGGAGTCAAATAATGAACCACAACTCAAAGAAACCTCATGTTTCCTTTTAACTAACGAGCGGCTCTTGAAGTCACAGTGGCGGCTCCGTCGCCCACGCTTGGCTCGTTTGAGTTGCGACTCACGGTGCGATTCGTCGCCGCGCTGCCTTCAGTGTGAGTCCGGCGCGGGCAGACTGGAGTTGTTTTTGTGCTCGGTGACAGAGCACTCCGGGGCCCACCTCCTCTATTTCACCGCTGCATGCTTCAGCGGTGCAGTTAGAGGTGATAAATGATTTATTTTCCTCGGCGTTCACCACAGTTGCTCAACTTTGCCCGAGCTGTTTCCACTCATAACACTGTGTGATTTATGTGGGAACATTCGATTCTCTAACTTTGGGCTTTTCTTTAATGCTCCGCTGCGCCGGCCGCAGTGGATGATACGATATAAATCCACGACTTCAGCCGCACAAACAGTGAACGCAGCGTTCCTCCTGAATAATGCAGCTCTTCTCCGGGTCCGTCGGGCTCGTGCTGCAGCTTGAATCAGGCGGGAAGTGCAACAGTCAGGGTGATGATTGAGGTGCTGTGTTGGGTCGACATATTGAGACACATTATTTTCCTTTCTTTAAGTGTAGAGAGGATGATTTGAGGTGACGTGTTCACAACTAATCTACCAACAAAGCATGAGTGACTTCAAGAAATTAGATGTTTATTTTATGTAAGGGTTTAGGGTTTTTGGGGACATAATTAGCATACATTTTCATGAAAATGTTGTTCAAGGAATTGTTAAGAAATTATGCAAGTTATTGAGGAACAACTTCCTGTTACAGTCAAAACAGGAAGTGGTGAATATCTTGATAAAAGTTTCTCCTATCAACTCCAAATTTGGGACAGTTATTTCCCATGAGCCATTGAGGAAGTCTGCCAAATTTGACACATGTCCACCAGCAGGCGTCGCCACAATCAAGGCGAGATGAAAAATTCTCACAAAATCGCGAAAAAAGCTCAATGTATGTTTTCACACTCCTTCAAGATGCAGAGTCTGCATCTTCCATGTCATACCCCAGGAATAAACAGTGTAAAAATAATTTTGATGATCCAAAAAACGTCCATTTTATAGAGGAATAACATCCTGTAAATTGCAGTAAAAACAGGAAGTGTTTCCTGTCCCGACCTGCATTACCTCCACAGGTCACAGGGAAGACAGAGAAAACTCCTGCACATTGTCTAATCTGCAAGACTTTTATTTATTGCAACGTTTCAGATGTTGGACCTTCATCGGGCAAATGATTGGAAACAGGAAGTGGCTGCAATCTATATTTAAAAAACATTAATTTGCATGAAATGACACAGATCATAAACGGCCAGAGAGGCAAAATAATAGCCCCCAAATCCTCCATTTAATGCAAATATTCCAGGAAGGATACCAAATTATACCTCAAATATATATAACAGAAAGCCTCATTAAAGAAGCAAATATGTCAATTTATAGAGAAACAAATGAATCAAACTCATTCTGTTGATAAGATTTGTTTTGTGTTCGTGCAGCAGTGAGGAGCTCAGTCTGATCTGTTCTGGTTCAGTCTGGACTCCATTAAACTGGAGTGCAGCAGCTCCTCCTCCGTGTCAGCAGCACTCACAGGACGTCCTGCTGCAGGTTTCATGTCCCGTCCACACACACCGACTCCCTCTGATGCAGCCCTCGGCTCCTCGTCACACGTTTAGTTTTCTCTGGTGTGTGTTTTTGTCTCAGATCGTGTTGCTGTCAGCGCTGATGTTCTCTTTGGCCGCTGCGTCTCCTCATTATGCATGACCCTCCTCCCTGTTTGTCTGCACCTGCCCTTGCATCCTGCCCTCCGCTGTCTGTCACACACATAATCATATTCACACAGAGGAAATCACATTACATATGAACTGCCACAGTGAAGGGTTCAGGGCAGCGGCTGGACAGGCCTAATGAATGCCTAACCGTCACAATGACAGTAATAATGGCATGAAAGGAGCGTCCCCAAATATCCCCGGCTCTCCTCCACCCGTCCTCCTCCTCCTCCTGCTCCTCTGGGCGACAGGTAACACACACTCATCTGTCACACTGTCACCTCCGTCCCACATCCACAGTCAGGCAGCATCACGGCGCCGTCACTGCTCCGATATGATGCTCACGATGCTAATGTTGGATTAGCTTTAGCATGACAGGTCCTTCACTTCAGTTAGACAGCAGCCGCGTCAGCACGGGGCTGCTGCTGGTATCACCTGGTCACTGTGTGTGTGTGTGTGTGTTACACATGTTGTGGGGACATACATCTGTTCACACAG
>CAFUXE010000411.1:803674-815701 GCA_903364295.1 Serranus cabrilla
ACATAAATGTGTTCACATGGTCACAGTGTTGTGGGGACTTTTGTCCCTATGGGGACAAAATGTAAGTCTCCATAACAAAGTATTAATTTTTAGTGTTTATATTGGGTTTAATGTTAGGATAAGATTAGGGTGAGGTTAAGGAAACGTTTTGGGGACTTTAGTCTGTGTACACAGTCATGTTGTGGGGACCCATCTTCCTTATGGGGACAAAATACAGAAGTCCCCATGAAGTAAATCATAAAACTTTAAAGTAAAGCTTGGTTTAACATTAACATAGATTTACAGGCTTTTTTTATATGTTGCCCTTAAATATTTATCAGTAAATTGTTAAAAAAACATACTGCAAACTGTTTATAAAGAGAATAAACTCAACCTAAAGAACAAAACCTGACCGTCCCCCTTTAGGATGAAGCCGTTTTATACTTTGTGACAGCTGAGCTGCTTGTTTAAGGTTACAACAATGTTACTGTGATGCATAACAGACTCCAATGTTAAACTGTCGGCATCAGAGCAGCGGTGACCTCCGTCAAAGCTGCACGCTCGGTGACCCGACCATGCACCGCGACCTCCTCCCAGGAGACGCCGTGACATCATGTGACTTCTGCCCTTGCTGCTTAGAGAGGACAGCTGTTACACTCAGGACCCCCCAGAGGTTACCCGTCAGGAAAACAAACACTTTAAGATGCTTACTGAGACC
This sequence comes from Serranus cabrilla, assembly GCA_903364295.1. NCBI lineage: Eukaryota > Metazoa > Chordata > Actinopteri > Perciformes > Serranidae > Serranus > Serranus cabrilla. The sequence goes on from CAFUXE010000411.1 coordinate 804,372, forward strand.
AGAAACGCATCATTTCTTTTGCTTTCGTGCAACTTTATTGAATATTTGTGCAAGAAATATCAATTACAGACACTTGAGTGAATATCCAGTTACTTTAAAGTGTCGCTACACTGCGGATCAATTGAGTCAAAAGGTCTTGTGAGTGTGTGTGTGTGTGTGTGTGTGTGTGCCGAGCTGCCGAGCAGAGGGAGGGCTGCGGCGTGATGGGGTCAACGTGATAACTAAAGCAAAGCTCACATCACCCAGACGATCCAAAGCCGAGTGAATATTCATTAAATTCTCCACAATAAGAGAGAATTTAATCTGCCAATTTAATTACGAGGCCGGCGCTCAGGAAGGCTTTGGTCTAGATTTTGTTTCCCCTGGAGATTCGCCCTCTATCCCCGACTCCCACGATGAGAGGAGAGACACAGAGAGAGAGCAGCCATTTGACCAGCAATGAAGGGAGACCTGGCCTCGCTTCACATACCAGAAGGAAGAATAATGAGTGAAGGATGAGATGAGAAAGGATGCAGCTCCACAGCAGTGTGGCCATTACTCCTCTGCACGGCCTATTATACTGAGAAAACAAGCAATATCCCCACACCACAAATTAGGACACCAGAAAACAAGGAGTTATTGAGGATGGGGAATGATATTCCTGAGCAGGATGCGGCGTCAGTAATAGCTTTCAAATAGACTTTTTACCGCACGCCTGCCCGGCTGCTTCTCGCCTCCTTTCTGCTCTGTAATGTGCAGAACAAGAGGCGAGGCCGAAAGGGAGCGAGACGCCTCAATGTAAACATACGTCGCAAACAAATTATGCAGCAGAAGTCTTAAGTCTCCTGCAAATGAAGGCACAAGAATCAGCAGGAGTGTGTGTGTTAAATAAAGCAATTTCACGACTTAGTGAAGTTCTTTAAATGAATCTTTACCCCTGAACTCCGCAGAGAGCCGCCTCGACGAGCCGAGCTGTATATTAGCCTGCCGCAGGTTATGAACACGGTGCAAGACGCAGATGTAGCACTGGAAAAAATTCCCACCATGACCCTTAAGGGGCTCCACGGGGATCAGATAAATGCTGCCACAGCTCAGTGCAGCTTCTCTATGATTAAATGTGTTGAAACCACTGAAGCTGCTTTTCTCTGCGCGTCTCCAGCGACGAAGAGAACAATGGCACTAATTTCACTGTTTTACTTTAGTTGTCATTATCACTGCAGAGGCCGTCCACACACGCTCGGCTGACGTGGGAGGAAAGGTTTTAGAGAGACAGCTGCATTCGCACCTCCAGCATCTGGCTGAGAGCAAGAAGCAGCGAGCAGGTCTGAGAGGTGATCCAGTGCAGGAACACTTCCTCACTTCCCACTGGCCTTCACCAGCGGCTCTACGCTTCAAAATAAGGCGTTTAATCCCTGTCGCGCTGGTTATTACTTGTGCTTTTCAAAATAAACTTCCATGTTCACAGGAAATGCAAAGTTAACTTTTAGTCCCACAAATACTTGGTTATGGTTGGGAACAGTTCTTAAAGGTCCCATATTATGCAAGTTTAACCTTTTTTTAAACTCCAATGGGTCTCTAAATCAAGGTTATGAACTTGTTGGAGCTCTCTCAGTTTCAGCAGTTTCTGCTTTATTTAGATTTCAGTGAAGGATGACTGATGAATATATGTAAAGGCCAGAAAAAACAAGTTTTTCACAATATGGGACCTTTAAACAGGGAATCTAATTTCATTCCAGCTCTTCTTTGGTGCATCCAATCCTTAAAAATACTCAGTGGTAATGCATCCTAAAACTAACATGAGGTCTCTGAGGCAGCAGAATACAGACAGTTTACATCATCAGAGTGCGTCACAGCATGACGTCACTGCGTCGAGCCTTTAAATCCTTAAAAACATACATAATTAACGCAAAGAAAAAGCTTAAAAAAGGCACTTTTTAAGGAGTAGATGCAGCAGGATTTCTCTTGACTTTTATGTTTTCTGCTCAAACCTCAAGACCTGGAGTACAAACCCCTGAAACGTCTCTCCCCACCGGCAGCCAAACTCGCACTGTGCAGCCAAACTTTGTTCAAACACACAGAACTTTACATTAAACTCTTTTAGAGAGCCCCAACTTTCCACAGATACCAAATATGTCAGGTTGAATGTGGGATGTTTGAAGGGTGCGGCCGTAAAAAGCGGTCGGTTCGGTTTAAATATTTTTCACCTCGAGACCAAACAAATCTTCCAGTGCCACACAACTAACTGCCCCCCCCTCTCTGTTCTTCTTCTGTTTGAACTCAGCTGCAATTTATCTTGAACGTGTCTGTCATATTCAGCCTCCAGTGCACATCCAGGCTTCCTGTGCTTGGAGACAGTTCTGTGATTGCACTGGACAGGCAATACTCTGCGTGTGCCGAGCTGCTGATTGTGAGGAGCGAGAAGAAGAAGACGTTTGGAGCAGAGGTGATTTACTTCAGCTGTCTGTCTCTCAGCTTTTCTGCACAACTTGTTCTCCTCACGTCCTGATCTATGCACTCTGCAGGAGCCCAATCAGCCGCTCTAATCAAGCGCCCTATACAGCTAAACACACGGCATTATATTGTATACACAGTGTCATTACACCTACAGCAGCTCCCAGGGAACACTGGGGAGACGTAACGCTCATTACATACCAAGGAAACTTTGTTGTTCTGGTAGTCTCAACACGAGTGCTGCAACATAAGGAAAGTTTGACCTGGGAGTCATGTTGTAAACGATCAAACCCACACTAACATCCTGTTCAGTTTGCTAGAAAAGATTAAGTATGGCCCCATACATAGTAGGTTAAAGTACCAGGATGTTCTACAACAATGTCTCTCTTTGCTGCCTGCAGAAGTTTCTTTTTGCAGACAATTAAATGGACGCTATCATTCCAATTAGTATGAGAAACTACTGGTTGGATATAAGGAAGATGGTGCATTATGACAAAACTGTATGCACTTCCTGTTTCCTAAATGGGCGTGGTTGCCTTTTCTTTACAGAACTAACTGTCACATTGAGCATGACGAAAATTAGTAACCTCGAAAGTTTGGAAAAGGTTTTGACACAGTTTGTGTTCTCGCTGAATTTTGGTTCACATTAACGTTTTCTGTATTGATGAGGTAGTCATTAGCTGCTATATTAGTGTGAATAGAGTGTAAAAGCAAAGTGGGAAGTGAGGAAATGTGCCGTATAAAGACAAGAAAGTTGCGTTTTTTTACTCTGCCAACGTAGCTATGTCCCTTCCTGTACTCATGTCGTCAGTTTAGCAGCTTAATTTTCATAATTTATTCAACTTATTAAACTGTCTTTCGTATCGCCTGATCAGGATTTTTCTGCCCTAACCTTAGAGAAGTTGTTTTGTAGCTCAATCGTAAGGAAACTTAACATTTTAACTAAATGTAGCCACTTTGTTTTTGGCTGATAACAACCTGCTGAACCTGCCAGCAGGCGGATCAACCCCGTACTCACCCATTCTTAATTATAACTGCTGATAAAAATGTCTGTTTTGAGCAGCATCTCTGGTTCTTCCAGCTTCTTAAATGCTGCTTTTCTCTGTTTTATATCATATATGTTTGACAAGAAAGTTGAAGATTTCACTCTGGGCTCAATAAAACAGATATCGGAGACATTTATTGATGGTAAAATGGTAAGAACCGTCCCTGCTAGTTTGGTTAAACCAGATCTGGTTGTAATTTCTTGTCAAACTAAATTATCTAATCTGTCTTCTGTCTGTGTTAGAGGTTCGAGCATTAGCAGATGCAGAATGTGTCTATTTCAGCTCGTTTCACATCTTTACCAAACGTAAGCAGGGCAGCAGAGGAGCTAACGAGAAAAAAGGAGTTCAGATCCCAGGACGCTCGTGCTTCAGACTGGGAGCGAAGCAGCATTAAAACTGCAGCGCTGAGCTGTCGTCCCGTGATGCATTTGTTTTCTGTTTGTCGGAGGAAGATTTGGACTTCCTCCGGTCCGGCCTGCCGCTGTGACATCAAATTTAAAGATCTTATCCGGGGTTACTTGCACAGTTGTATAAATAGAACGACTGCGAGCTATGTAGGCCTACTGGAGGGAAATTAATGTCTCTGCTCGGACAAGCTCAGGTCCCCCAGGTCTCCCTCCACTGTGGAAATCACCGGAAATAATTCATAATAAAAGAAACTATCGGATCTGCAGTTGTGAGGGTTTCATGCTGCTGCAGCCCAGATTAGAGACGGTGACAGGACGGTGTTTGCGGATTACACCGATGAATCTCTCCCTGTTGTTTGTCTTCCTCAATTTTAACAGCAGGAGAAGAAACAACTTTAAAAACTGACAGTTTGGATCATTCCTCCTCTTCTGTCCAGCTCATCTCCCTTTCTTATTCCGTCTCACAACGCTTCAGGGGCAGCGAGGCCAACAACAACAACAACAACAACAACAACTGGGAGTGTTGCAATATCAAGGGTCTGCGATTTGATTTGGATTGTGAGGCAATGAGGCAGAACGATCATATTTACTCTGAGGGCTGCGCACGGAGGAAACGGGAGGATTTTAATCAAATGCAATGAAACTGTTTTTTATAGCCTCTGGTCAGGAAAGAACAAATATTTAGAGAGACGGAAGAAAACAACCAGCTCACTGTATGGAATCTCAATGCTCTGCTTCCTGCAGCAGACGGCATATTTCACTTTTATATGTTTCTGTTGTTTTCACTCGTCTACTCACATGAAAACAGACTTTAAAAGTCCAATTTAAATGAAGATAAAATACAGACATCCAAGATTTTACGGTTCTTAGTTTTGGATTTTACTTTTTATTGTATACTTGATTTATAAAAACTGAGATATTTCGGGATAAATAATAATATTTTTACATAATTTTGCATGCTGAATTCAATCTGGTGCAATATAAACAATATACAGCCATATTTAAGAAAAAAATGTTTTTTTCTGTATTTTTTTTCCTATTTTATTGCAAATATATTTTAATTTATTTACATTTTTTTCTATTTTTTGGGGGGTTTATAGTCTTTTGTTCTAATATTGTATTTGTCTTTTTAATATTTAGTATTTAATTAATATTTTCTATCCTGGCAAAAGCATTTTTCCCATTTGTACTTTGACAAAAAAAAAACTCTTGAATGAATAAAATTCAAAGAGAATTTGAAAGACTTGGATAGACTATATTAAAAGACTATTAATAGAAAAATAAAGATAAATAAATATCAGTTCAAGTCGACTTCAGGACCATTTTCACACTTTTCCAACGAGGACCTGAAGCTGTTATCAACACTTTCTTCAAATCCACCAGACTAGTTACCGCCACTTTTTTTGATTATCGTTGATTCGTTTGTTTGGATCATTTTGACATTTTAGGATCCAAACAAACACAAAACATTCTGTGCTGTGATTTCCAAAACTTTTCAAAGGCTGATTCGGCATTTCTACTTTTAAAAACCTGGAAAAGAACCCTGATGTTCTTGCCTGAGGCTCGTTTTCGAGAGCAGGACTCAGAGTATTTTGTGCACGTGAGGCCGCCGTGTTCTTCTCTGCCTTAAATGTTTCAGTAGCATGTTTCTGTGGATGTTGGTCTGCAGCAGCAGCAGAACAGAGCTGTGGTCAGCGCCGCCTCGGCCCTGCAGGGGGGAACACAACAAAAACACTCGTACAGGTTTATATTCACCTGAAGTTCAAGCAGTTTGCTCCACAATGAGCGTGCATTCCTGAGGTGTTTTCTGTTACTTTGCTTGTTTGTGTTGACTGAGCTCAGCACATTTCCTCTGACAGCACATATTCCCGTCAGTCTCCAGTTCCACCAAGCTGCAAACTGAAAATAGTCCTGGTTTAATATCTGCAGCTTTGTTCTGTCATGCTGGCCATTTTCCCGTCCAAACAACGGCTGAAGACAAGAGCAAACAATCTAAGGAGCAGTTTGTCTCCAGTCTGACTCAGAAATATACAGACAGTCTCACAACATCACAGACAGAAGCTGTGAAAAACCTGCAGAAATCTACAGAAATGAAGCTGATTATTTTCTCACAGGTTACTAAAGAAGTTCCAGGATGGATACAGCAGCTGTTTTACTCCTGAACATAGTTTGAGGAAATGTTTTACAAGAAGCCGAGTTATGAAATTGTGGTTTCAGCAAATATTCTCTCAATAATGTGACACGAGATTAAACATGCTCCTCCGTCTGTGTTCGGGAAATTGGGATGGTTTGTGTTTGTCTAAATCCTTTAAAGCTCAGAGTCTCTTACAAGCACACTTTCTGAGCTCTACATAATCTCACAGTTGTGGTTCTTGTTACCGCTGCTGCATTTAAACAACTTCAGCAGCCGACCTATAAAGGAGCTTAAACCTGCAGGTTGCTTCTGTTCGGCTTCTGTCACGTTTGATCCGGCGGAGTCGGATCCTGTCAATCACACGAAGCAGCCGCGGCGCCATTGTTACCGTCGTGTTTACAGCCAAACTTCCAATAGGTAATTAAAAACCCAGCGGAGGGATAATATCTTCACGCACTGATTTCCTTCTTCGTGTGCAAATGAAGACGACTTCTGCTCCTGGTTTTTAAGAAGGACACGTTCTCGATCTGTTGATGCACCATAATCCCTTAAAGAAACATTAAAAACTCACTTTGAAGACTGAAAATCTATCAAATATTCATCCTGATAACAGCCTGACAAAGACAACAAGTCTGTTTGTTTGCTGTGTTGGAGAACAGAGCTGTTTGTCTTTCCTGCAGCCGATCTCTCTCACCACCGGAACAATCAGATTTGTTTTGCACATCTGCAGCCGAATGTCAAGAGCCTCTCCTGTTGGCACTGATTCATGAGTTTTGATAAACTTGTTTTATTGTTTTATATCGTCACTGACTGCTGCTGACTCCTCCAGCCAGTCAGGGTGCAAAGAAGTCACCAAGAAGAAAACAACAACAACAAAAAAGAGGTTGATAATTGGACGACTTTGGCCAACCACGAGAGAAAATGGAGAGAAGTCTTCAGGAATTGGAATAAACTGGTCAAATTATAATAGTTCTTTAAAGTCAGAGGAAACAGCTGATCAGTCATGTGAGTTAAATGTTCACAATTTCCATCTCATTTTTAGTGCATATTAACTATTTTTCTAAAAAGACAAAAACCTCCTTAAGCGAGCGTAAAATCTCTTGAAAGTTTTATCAAATTTTGGTGTTTCTGTCAAGCTTTGACAGAGGAATTTGTTGAAGGAAACACGACTATTCGGACCTCGTTCTGCAGCCGGTGGAGTCGCCCCCTGTTGGCCATGAGAGAGAATGCAGGTTTAACTTCATACCTGGAAGTTGCTGCTTGGATTTGACTTGCAGATTGGAGTTTTTGTCTGCACAAGGCAGTAAAACATGTTTCCCTCCTGACACGTAAACACATTTCCATACAGACTGAGTTTATTTCTGGGAGGTCAGAGCGCACGGAGCAACTTCAGACTTCATCCTTTCAGCTCCTGCAGGTGTAACAACCTGCAGCTATCACAAACTCACCTGCCAGTCAGAGCTGTGGGCCCAAAACTCCTGCAGGCGGATTCGAGCCAAATCAACAGATTTATAATGAAGCAGCCCGGAGGTCTTCATGTATAATGTGATACAGCCTGTAGTCGGCGTGAGCTCCTCGCTGAATAAAAGCCGCCTTGTGTCGCTCTGCTGCAGTAAAAGTTTTTGTAGCATATAGTAAATTTAAGCCAAGGACACAGCCGGGGATTTATGGAAAGGCTGAGATTATATCACCACACTGTACGATGATAATAAGCCGGCACCAATTCATCACCACAGCCAGGAACCCTTAGCTCAGCTAAAGTCTCCATTCAGTCCTCCTCCATAGAAACACTCCTTTTCTTTCTTCATTTCTGATTCTTCCTCGTGATAAATGAAAACTTCTGCGGCTCCGAAACACTCGGCTTCCCTCTGGATTTGTGTTTTCTATACAGAAACACATTCATTTGTGTCCGCTGAATGAGAAATGTCACTTTACAGAACAAACAGTTTGTACTTACGTAAAAAAAAGAAAGAAAAGAAGAGATGTGAATGGCGTTATCTGACATTTGTCTTCACGCCAGCAGCTTTGTGTTTGTATTGAGTTCAGTCCGTTTGATCAGACACACGAGTGAGAGGTGAAGGTTCAAAAATGGGCTTTTTGTGGAATAAATCACCAACTTTCTCAGCATTTTCTTGGACAAGATGTGTCATCAGTCGGGACCTGCTCATGTAGCTGCAACATCCCTAGTTTTATTTATGCCAGCACTGTCTCTCAATAAAGTGCATTCATTTATTAAAAACAATCAGTTTAATGTAGATATTTCATGCATGCATCCTGTGTGTTTTGGTCCAATTGTAGACAGAACTGAGGGTTGTGTGCGGTGGACTCAGGATGCACAAATATAAGAACATTTTCATGCATGTGGCTGCATTTCATCATCATACAGCAGACATGTAAAGAGGAGACTTTAAAAACTGCCATGTCTTCACTAAACAGTAGCCAAACTTTCACCCCTCGTGTGGATGTTCAGCACAGACACGTCAGTGAGTAAAGCAGCAGCCTGAGCGTGCTCAGCTCTGAGAGAGAAACAGAATTTTAAATAGCAGCGAGGAGACGTGAGTACGTGGGTAACGTGAGACTGACCCAGTGAGCAGCAGACGATCAGAGTGAGATTAAAGCATCAGCAGCTGAAACAACAGTTCAACTGTTTACTCGTATTTCTTAAGTGGAAAAAACAAGAAGAATTCAGAAAGTTTTATTGCAACTGAAAGCCAAAAAACTCACGATTAATGTGCTGAAACTTCAACAAGCACAGCCTGCAGGAAATGCTGCTTCACAGGTGCAGGGAGGGAGAAAGACACTAAACTATCCAAAGCTTCATGACAACTGGACACGTCAGAAACGATATTTATCAGCTGATCAGGAGCAGATGATCGGTCCTCGCTGCCTGCTCACTGCACAGCAAACGAGGCCCAATTAAGCTGAAATTTGACTCCAAAATGAGCCGTGCGGATCAATAATCAGCTCAGATCGCTCAGCAGAGAGCAGAAGCTCAGCACCCTGCAGGGTTTTGCAAGGTGTCACTTTGCCACCTTTAAAAGGAACCATAATAAAAACTCTGCATCATTAATATCTGTAGTAAAATCCTGCAGAGGTGCGCTGAGTAATGATGCAGGAAGTCCATGTTCCTCTCAGACATCAGGGGTCAGCAGATCATCTCTGATGCACGTCTTTGGGAATATATTGCAGATTCTTTTATACTTCAAACTGTGAACTTTTGCACATTTCTGGGAGCACTTTTCTGCAGAGAACTACCACTTTTAAAAACTGCAGCTCTTTGATTTGCATGCAGAAATATTGTACATATTTTGTAGAGTTTAAAAAATATTTTTCATGCAATTTTCTTGCAATATTTGCTTTTATTTATTTTCTCCTCATACTGTGTTTGAGTTATGCACCAAAACACTAAAACAAATTCTTGCATTTTAAAATAAACCGGCTTCTGATTTAAAATGTCTTTAAAAGGTTTTTAGTTTTTCACAGATTTGCAGCAAGATTTAAATACTTTACAATGAATGCTAATATATTCCCAAATGGAGTTTTCATCAAAAAATTTGATCCAAAAGAGTATAAAACCTTCTCAAACCTCTTTGTTTGCTCAGTAATTTCCTGTCATTTCCTTCAAAATATTGCTAAATATTTGTCTTCTTTCTAATATTTAAGATTTGACATTAAAGTGGGTAAGTTAGAAGAAAAGAAATCTACTTTTTGATCTTGAAAAAACATAAAAGAGTTCATTTTAAGGAACAATCATCGTCTGGACACAGTTCCAGTTTAAAACGTTTTTTAAAGCCCTTTCATGCTTCCATGTTTCCACACTCGCCGTCTGAAAACAGCGGCGCAATAAATCCCTGAAATAATCTCTTTTTGTCTGACAACAGGACCATCTTTATTCTGAAATGGTTTGTCAGATCAGATTTGCAAACACAACTTCGATCCAGATGTTCTCCACCATGAATATTCCAGGTTTGAGAGTCCTGTTGGGGGAGAAGGGGCCGGCACCGGGCTGAGGTCTTCATTATCTCCTTAAATCAACCTCTCACGTACGTCGCTGTTTAAGGAGATAAGGAAAATCCGTCTTTGTCTGCCTTCCTCTCCCCCCGAGGGACGACGTGTTTATCTCCTCACTGCATCTCCTCACAGGAGCCTCTGCAGAGTGTGATTATCCTTCCCTCTCCCTGCTCAGCAGTAAAGAAATGTTTCCCCTCTCTGCTCGAAATGTTCACATTCCTGCACAAGAATCCAACATCACAGCCTTCCTTGTTTCAGAAAGGTGCTGTAGCTCTGCAGAACAAGCCCACGGTGTGATGCAGCGCAGGGTTTTCCCTCCTTCTTCTTATCTCAGGTGTGAAGTGCAGCGTGAAGCAGCGAGGGAAGCCGTCCTCTGAAGCCGGCTGCAGCAGAAGCTCGCCGGCCTGCAGGGAAATCAAAGCTGCGGAGGTGGACGTGGAAGCTGAGGGCGAGTGGGCTCGAAAACGCCGAGAACTGACAAGAGGAGATGTGAAGTGTTGGAGAAACGGGGTAATTGGAGTTCTCTTAACAATGAGCTGAAGGAAGGATGTGATGGCACTGATGGCAGCCGGGCTCCTCAGTCAGACCTGCTGCCTCTAACGAGCCCGACGCTTCGTTTAATGTGCTTATAGGAAGGAAAATAGTGACAATTAGTGCAGTTTGCACGTTGAACAATGAGTCCTGTCTTTGACTGAGTAATCACCTGTCCAACAAAATGAAATAACAAACTTTAGTACAGTGTTATCGTCACATATGGGCGAGTAGGGGCCGACTCCACCTTCTAGCAGGTACAGCTGGTTGTTATCAGCTCATTCAGTGGACTGATATATTAATTAGAGCTTAATACTCTATTTTTACTGTTTAAAGAAGAAAAAAACTTGAGATAAGTAGACACAGAGTCCTGTCTTTTATTATGTAAATGTCACATTTCAGATCCGAGACAGAATTTGACCCCCTGTCCAACAAAATACAATATAAGATTGCAACAAATGTTCCTTCTTTACATAATAATTTATTTACTTTTCAAACGAACTTTCTTTACTGTAAATATACAGCAGATTCCGTCATTATCAGACTATTTAATGGATATTTATCACTGTTATCGTCACAAATGGGCGAGTACGGGCCTACTCTACCTTCTAGCAGGTACAGCAGGTTATCAGCTCATTCAGTGGGCTGATATATTAATTGGAGCATGAGACTTCATTTAATGTGGTTATAAGAAGCAAAAATAGTGACAATTAGAGCTGTTTGCACAAGAGTCCTGTAAACATGTCACATTTCAGATCAGAGGCAGAATTT
>CAFUXE010000411.1:829472-850592 GCA_903364295.1 Serranus cabrilla
TCCTCCGTCCCTCCGGTTTGGTATCTAGACAGACGAGAAGTTTGATTTAAAAGCTTTTAACTTAAGATAAATAAAGGAGCATTAAAACATACATCAAACAAACCATTTTACAGCAGAGCCGGTGCCCAAATACGAACCGGTTCTTTGGGGCTAGCGTTTTTAATTTTTGCTTTCTATGATACAAACGTATACAGAGACGTAATGACGAAGCTAACGAACCGCCGGGAAACCAAACAGGGTCTGAACCGACTCTGAACCGGCTCTGGTGGAAACGGTACCAGTCACCTTCTCAGCTGCTGATTGGTGCAAACGGCCTCGACGAACTCCTCAGACGGACACTCGACGATGATGAACACTGGTCCTGGATCAGTGGGGGTGCAGACCTGCTCTGGCCGGATCTGCAGGAAGACAGAAAGAAAAAAAAAAAACGTCTGTCAACAGTTCAGAGCTGCAGGCGGAGAAACGACGAGCCGTGAAGTTTGTCGGCACCTCTTTCCCTTCGTACGTGACGCTTCTCCCGTCTTTCAGAGCGGCGATGAGCGGGCCGATGGCCGACGTGCCGCTGTGGAGAGGAAACGTTAGAGAGAGTTAGAATCGAGTTTCTGAACCGCAGCGAGACAAAAACGTTAATAAATGTTTGTGAACATACTCTGAATTTCATGCATTCTGCTTTTATCAGCTTGGATATTAAATATATTGGATTTTTCTCCAGTTTAATTCAATATATGTCAAAAAAGGATCAATAAATTATTCTTATGTGTTTAATTTACATTGTAGAAAACTTTGCTGTTACTTTTCATTTGACATGTCAGAAAAGAGCCCAACATGATGTTCTCATAACCCCAAAATACCAAATTTCTATCCATTTTATGGATCAAACAACTAAATCAGTTAGTTAAAAAAAACAAAATCCGCAGATGAATTAATAAGAAAACAATGTGTTAGAGGCAGTTTTATTTGTGGATTATGCAAAAGTACTGAATAATTTCAGGTTATGAAGGTTAATTCATAATGCTGACATTTAAATTCTGAATTAATATTCAACTTTTTCTGTCTATTCAGATTAAAGCACAGATTTCTGCACAGCTGCAGAAAAACATCAGGCTACACTAAAAGAATTAGTAACATTTCTAATAAATCCTGATTTTTAAATCTGTAGTTGTCAGATTGTACTCACACGGGCAGCCCGAGCTCTCTGGCCTGAGCCACCAAGAAGTTTCCTTTCTTTGGGTGAAGCTGAAGAAGAAGAAGAAGAACGTCGGATGAATAAATTCAGTGACGTTCCTTCATCAGAAATCACAAACAGGAGGAAAGTTTCTTACTTTACATATGAAGGAAACCACCAAAGACGCGTCTCTGGCTGCTCTCCGTCTTTCACCTGCACGACAAGAAACAAACGGCTGAAAAACAAACAACAACATCTGCAGGTTTCTTCTTTATTCCTGCTGAATGTAAGGAATTAGAGATGTTTGTTCTTTCAAAGACTGTTTGGAAATTAGAAAATCCAACATATATTATTATTTTTACAGTTTCTGGCGGACATAAAATTAGTAATTTTGGCGATTTTTTTAAAAACAAAAATACGCCTTTTGAACCCTCAGGTGGATTGTGAGTTTAAGGGGTAAACTCCTCAAACTACCATCATCATCATTTCCCTTCAGGATTTTACTTTGTGACTCGTGCAGGATACCCAGATTTCCTCCCGTGGCTCCTGGACTCACCTGGACTTCCCGGATTGTCTCTGCGGCTGTTTATGTGGAAGTCGTCCGTCCTGGGAGACGGAGACCTCCGAGTCGGGCTGCTGTCGGCCCTCGACTGAGCTGCAGAGAGGAGACGGAAAGAGTCAAATAAAACCCTTTAAACAGTGAATATTAAAGAGAAACTAAGACTCACCAAATATGGGCACTTGGTAAACGGTCATCGTCTCGTCCGTGTACGTCTCTGCAGAATACGGCCGAACCGCTGCGAGCGCAGATAAAAAACAGGGAATATCAAACAAGAATCAAATGAAACATAAATAATATTAATTCCATTCTGAACGTACACAGCTTGATGTCGTCCAGTGGGCCAGAAAACGACTTGATGGCGTTCAGATAATTCTCCTGAGATGAAAAAGAGGACAAATTAAAACCTTCTGCAGAAAAACAAACAGTAAATATTAAAATAATTAAAATATATGTTTCTGACCAGCTGTGGAGGTCCAGACAGAACGCACTCGGGGACGCCGGTGTCCTTCAGCGTTAAGATCATCCCTGCACAGGAAATAACAGACACAACTTAAAGCTCCATAAAACAAAAGGAGCTGAACAGACGGAAGTTACTGACCTGACAAACCGCCCACGTTCTCCCAGCTCAGTCTGGTCAGGAAGATGTTGTCCAGACGAGCAGCTTTCAGTCTGTCACAGGAAAACACGAGAAGATTAATTCTCTCCGTCTTTATCCTCCCACTTACTAAAACAGTAATAATAATGTTTGTTTGTAAACCAGCTTACTTGTGTTCCTGCATGAGTCTCTGTGTTCCTTCACCACAGTTAAACAGGTACCTACAGCAGAGATTATTAATAATAATAATAATAATGATAATACAAAATTAAAAAAGGATACAAATAAAAACAAATCATAATAATACGAATAATGAAAAATAATAATATAAAAAAGTAACATAATAATAATGCTAAGACTTGATCAACTTTATTATTAATAATAATACGAAATCTAAAAGTTATAGCAATACAAATAAACGATAATAATAACATAAATAAACAAATACATATAAAAACTCTACAAATAAAAATAAAGAAGAAGAAGAAGAACACCTGATTTCAAAATAAAAGCCTGAGCTCTTTAAACCCCTGAAGTGTGTGTGCGTGTGTGTTTACCTGTTGAACTCGGAGAAGACGTACAGGGAGGCAGAGTTATCTCTGCTGCCAGCACCGACCACCTGCAGGTAAACGGTGGCCGGTCCGTGGACCTCCTTCCGCATGTTTCTGCTCTCTTTGGTCTTTATTCTCCGCAGTGGCTCCTTGTGTTTGGCTTTCTTCTGCCCCAGCTGCGGCCTCATGCCCGGGTTATTGTTATTATTAGATGCCATTGTTCGGATAAACTGTAAAACAGTCCGGTAAAGAGGGAAATCACAGCGTGACGCAGCCGGAGGAGCCGCAGACAGAAATCTGCCTTTAATAAACAGAAGTGAAAAGGACCTGAGCCTTAATTGGACCGTATTCATAATAAATACGCCCCAAAAAATGTAAACCAACGGCGCCGATTATTCAGTTAAAGCTTGTTTTTACATCCCCACACTGTTTTTATTACGCATTAATTACCTAAAAGCTGCAGGGAGAAAGATTCAGCTGGACTTTAGAGGTTGCATGACACATGTGACACTTCTTCCGGCATCTAATGATGACGTAGGTGGGTCCCAGCGCTCATTGGTGCGTAGAGTTATTTACAAGATCTGTGGGCCAATCAGAGCGGCTTATTGAAAAAGAGGGCGGGGATAGAACAGGGGTTTAACATAAACAAGCTACTCCCAGTTAAAATGATATTATGTATTCTGCTGTTGTACAGAGAATGAACGGGCAAATTAAACAAATTATAGACCGATTATAAGAAGATTGAGGAAAAGAAATCAGGTCTTTTACTTAAGGGATTTTACTCTGTAGCATCGCTACTTTACTCTATTAATAATGTTATAAATAATATAATAAATATATTCATAACTAATTAGATTCAGAACTTTTATTTTCAAACTGAGTTAATTAATTCTATTCCATTATTTATTAATGAATGAATTATTACATTTTTAAATAACATACTCATTGATGTTTTTTGTTGTCTATATAATCCATTTTTGATTATAATTATCTATTCATGGATGACTGTATTATTTGTAAAAATAAAAAAACTTTAAAAAATATATATTTATTTGTTAAACCCTTTGAGAAAAAAAACAATATACTTTTTGTAAACCTTAAAAAAAAAAACATTTATTTTTCATTTAATCCTTTAAAAATAACAATATATTTTGTGAAACCCTAATAAATTATTTTTTGTTAAACCTTTTTAACCAAAGATATTTTTTATGGTGAAACCCTTTGAAAAAAACAATTCATTTTGTTAATCCCTTTAAAAATGATATTATTTGTGAAACCCTTTTAAAAAACAATTTATTTCCATTCAATCCCTTTCAAAATAAGAGGCAGACACACGTTTCCTTTCTCCCTGTTTATTCATATATCAGCATATAGTCCACTGTACAGCGAGGACAGCACCCCCTGCTGGACTGCAGGTCGAACGTCTCTGAACGCCTAAAACACTTTAAACTGCTTTTATACCCGGAGAAGCAAAGTTCCATTAAGATACCAAACACGATGCTTTCAGTTACGTACATGAAGAGGTGGGACAAGTCACAAAGAGCATGATTCCAGTAAGTCGAAGAGTCTCCGATCAGATCTCGCTTCTATAAATACAAGTTTATTTATTTTCTTAAATCACGGTACTAACCACTGAGATGTGTCCTCATTTGGATGAGTCATGACTGATTCAGCTGCTATTATACTTACATGACTGTGCGTCTGTGTCGGTGAACAAGAGAGAAACAGAAGTGTTGATATATTATACAGACAGGACTGAATGAACACCACTTTTAGTGGAAATGGTGCTTTGTTTTTCTTTTTTTTCAGGCTTTACATTTCTCTTTTAACACTGCAAGAAGGGGACCAAGCAAATTTACACGAGGGTTTGTTTTGTTTACTTTTTTTCTTTTTATATCTCTGTATTTGTTGTTGCAGACTGGTGAATATTTAGTGATGTGTGTGTGTTGCGTCTTGGCGTGCGGCGATCAGTCCATGTACATGGGCGAGCTGGGAGACGCCGGCATCTGATCCATGACCCTGCACACGTAGCCGGCCACGTCCACCGAGCGCTCCTCGTACATCTGGATGAACGCGTCTCTCTGCAGCGACACGGGAGGAAGTCTGTTATTTATCCAACCAAAATATACAGAATACAACAACGTATGGCTGAATTTAAGTCAGTCTAATACTTTTCAAAGATGCATCGATTGCAGATTTTCATTCTGTAATATTGACAGCAAAGACAAACTTTTCTATCATGTAAAATACTAATCTGAATAATAAACCAAAATACTAAATAATAATCAGTTAAATTACACCCAAAATTATCATTTTTATTAAATTAGAAAAGGGTGTAAATAACTAAATATTAAAAAAAAAANNNTTTTGTGAACTGAGGGTGAAAACTATATAAATAAATACAAATATAAAAACATAAAGAATCTTAAAAGTTGTGAGGAAGTTGTGACCATGTGCATGTTTCATGCAAATTATCATCTACACAGAATCCTCTCTATCTCAGTGAGATTTCCTGGTGAATTATCGGTGCATCTTTAATTAATTTGGTGCATTCTGAGTGTGCACACAGAGGCCAGCAGCCTGCATGAAGAACTCACCAGCAGCTCTTTGTACTTTGGCCTTTTCGACTCGTCCTTTGTAAGGCTGCAAGACAGAAAATAAAAAAGACGAAGGTTGCAGTTCGGCTGTTTGTCCACCAGGGGGCAGCAGAGCGACCAGCTCCATTAGAACATCATGTAAATAGTCGCTGCAAACTGCATTTCAAGTGTTTTCTCACCACACGTTGACAAAGGAGATGAACTTGGGAGAGAAGCGTCTCTCCTCCGAGTTGCTGAGCTGCGGCGGGTCGCCCCTCACCACCTGAGTCAGCTGGTCGAACACACTGTTCCACTTGGGGTACGGGAACCGGCCCGTGGCCAGCTCGTACTGAAACACACACACACACACACACACACACAGCCGGTCACAAACCGCTGGTCTACAGCTACAGAGCAGGTGTGAAATAAAGAACATCTCCACCAACATCATGAAAAATGGATCCAAACGTTCATCTGCAGATGTTTCGTTTGTCAGTGATGCTGTGAATTATTCATCCTTTCCTGACTGTCCCACTTTACAGCTGCTTAATAAAGCAGGAATGATGGGGATCATTTGTGTATTTTAGATACTTTAATGCCCTTAAATTAAGGCTGCATGAGTGGAAAAAACACTGCGATTGTTTTTGCTGCTCTGTATTTGCAACATGCTTCCTGATATTGAAGGAAAGCTCATTTGTGCATCATTATTCTCATTTTAAATAAAAATATATTGAATTAATCATGCTTCGAATTGATGAATCTCTCTTATAAAGACGTCTGCAGAATTTTCCTGCGGCTTGGATATTAATCTAGTTGTATTTAAGCATCTATGACTTCCTGAGTGTGTGAGACACGTTAATATTTATATATTTTCTTACATCTTAAAGCACCAGCGTCGTGTTCAGACTCACCAGTGTGATTCCCAAACTCCAAACGTCCGAGCGGACGTCGTAGCCCTGCCTGGACGCGCTCGGGTCTATTCGCTCCGGCTGGAAATCAAACAGGAAACAGATTAAAATCTGAGTTTAGAAACTAGAAGTAACACGTGACAAATATTCACTGAAAATCTATTTACACAGAGCTGAGAGGAGAGGACAGGAGAGGCTGCACACATGGAAAGATGTGGAGCAATATTCCTGACACTTGGAAAAAGTGTTATGTACATTAATTAAAAATAAATACTTAAATTATTCTATATGGCACCATTTGACATATAAAACATTTTAAATATGTGTCATTTTGCACCAAAACAGGTGTTTTCCTGTTAGCATCAGTTTAACATCACAGCCAGTCAGAAGGATTACAGTTCGTCCTGCAGACCAGCAGGTGGCGCCGTGTTTGTGAAGTTAAAATCTTTTCTGAGCATCAACAGAAACACAGACGCACACACGGCTTCATGCATGAATATCTGACGAGAAAAGAGTTGGATTTTAAAGCTCGTGTGGGAACTAAAAGTGCCTTTTTTTTCTTGTTTGGACACTAAATTATAGAGAGGAACAGGTGTTGCTGCTCAAAGTGGGTCAAAACAAATCCTCAGCCTGAGAAACCAGGACGGCTGCTCTGCTGTGGGCAAGTTTTCACCTGCATGCATCAGACGTTCCTGCAGCATCCCGTCGTCCCGCCTCTGATAATAAAGCTGCTGCTGCTGCTGTGCAGAGTGCAGGAAGCACCTCTCTGGCCCATTTACAGGCCTGATTTAGATGCTGATGTCACCGTGCAGAGCGGGACGGGCTGCTGCAGCACTGAGGGCTTTACGGAGCAGCTGACTGCTGCAGAGCGCCGAGCACATCTGCCAGCAGGTCCACTCAGTCAGAGCAGCACTTTACAGAAGAGGGAACCTAAAAATATTTAACATTCCCATCGTGGTGACACTTTTATCTTATTTTACTTTGCTGTATTTTATTGCTTTTATTGGATTTTATTTAGTATTTGTTGTAAAGCACTTTGGTTCTCTGAAAGGATATATAAGTATCTTGTTATATTTACTTTTCTTTCAAATGTAAATCTCGATTCTTGTTCAAAATCTCTTTAAAAAGTTGTGATTACGAGCTGCTGGTTCTGTAAAATCCTAAATGTTCCCGAGGTGACGAGTCGGCGCTCCGTGTTTCTACGTCACTGAACACCTGGAGGGAAGAAACTGGAGCTGAGATTCCTGCAGCGTGAGCTCACGGCCGTGGGAAGAAACCACGCCGTGTGTGTGTGTGTGTGTGTGTGTCGAACCAAATTTAGAATGGAAACTGCTGCAGAGGGACAGAAAATAACCTCCGTGATGACGACACGCTGAGATGGTTTCAAACATCCAGAGCTGCTCAGACACGTCGTTCATTCACACACGAGATCCACAGAAACAACAAGCAGCGTTTATTATTTCATCCATTACTATTTTTTTCATTTGAATTCATTATCTTTGGATGTTGCTGTATTTTTTTTATCAGATATTTAATCAGTAACTTAATCAGTTACTTTGAAAGTACTTTATTCATTACTTTCAATTAAGAGTAACTTTCCCCACTGAATGGATTCAATCTCACAGCAGATCAAAGCTGCATATAAGTGAAAAAATATATTAAACTAAACATTCAAGTCGGAAACTTGTTCCTCAAAAGTGTCACGTCTTTAATCACAGACGTTTGTTTACATAAAGCTCAGTGAGGAAGAAACCAAACGAAAAATAACGCAATGACGCTAGCCCGCTAATGCTAGCCCGCGAACGCTAGCCTGCTAACGCTAGCATGCTAACGCTAGCATGCATTGAAGCATATCAAATAAAATTAATAATACACGTTTTTGTCTTGCCGTGTTAGCCACGATAACCCCGCCCCCAGCCGCTGACGTAAGCGGTTCGCTGTTCAAGACCAGCAGAGAGTTTGTGCCGCTGTGGAACCAGTTTTCCGGGCCGGTGCCGGTTCTTTGGCGGTGGAGAACCAAGGAACCGGTCCACAATTGGGCCCCGGCTCTGGTGGGAAAGGGGTGTCAGCATCACTCACCGCCATGTACGGTCTGCAGCCGGCGTCTCTGGTTTTGGCGATGGAGTCGACGAGCTGCCCGCTGATGCCGAAGTCACACAGCTTTATGTTCCCGTTCCTGTCCAGGAGGATGTTTGACGGCTTAATGTCTGACGGAGAGGAACGGAGAGGAAAGGGTTAAAAAAGGACGTCTGGAGGTGGAAACATGAGGATGAGGAGATGAAACTTACCTCTGTGTATTATTTTCAAGTTTTCTTTTAAGTGGTTAAGTGCCTTCACAGTCTGAAACACACAGGCTAACGTTAGCATCAGGAGAGGAACATTTACAGTTTATTTTAGAGGAATAAAAGCAACTTACAGCTAATGTTATTTTTCCTAATATTTCCTCTGGAATCACGTCGTCTAACGAGCAATATACAAACTTGTAAAATTTGTCTAACGAGGTAGCCATAAGTTCCATACAAATCCAGCAGTCGCCCTGAAACAGAGGAGACAGACTGTGAATCAGCTTTTCTCTCCTTTATAACTCTGAGAATGAGAGCTGAGCGGCGAGCGCTCACCTCTCTGAACAGAGCGCCGTAAAACTGCACGATGTACGGACAGTCGCTGCTCCGCATCACCACGTCCAGGTCCATCAGCAGCTGCTTCTGCTCCTTCTCGTCCACCGTCGACCGGATCCTCTGTCACACAAACAAACATCATATAAACATGGAAACATTTTGTCAGTCTGCAGCAGAAATACCAGGCAGTTTAACTTATTATGTAAACTATTATATATATTTTTAAATGCAGGGTTTCTTCAGACTTTGGTGCAGCACTCGAGCTGTTTTGAAAGCTGAATTAAAGCATCAAAACGAACTAAAAACAATAATAATGCTCTTAAACAATGTGAAATTATGCTTTTTATATTGGAAAACAGCCAAATATGAGCAAACCTCAGGAAAACTATTCATTGAAAATGTCTCAATATCAACATTTTCTGACAGTTTCTCCTTATTTAAGCTGAGTCGACTGTTTACTCTTTGGTTTCTCCGTCATTAATCACCTTGACCGCCATGATCTGGTTGCTGGGCTTGTGCACCATCTTGTTGACGGAGCCGTACGCCCCGCGGCCGATCTCGCCCAGATCTTTGAGGTCCTCGGCCGTGAAGTCCCAGTGCTGCTCCGGGGAAATCTTCAGCTTCCCTGACGACTCGATGCTGTGTGTCCTCAGCCGCTCTCTGCCGGAGAAACAGGGCAAAGACACGGGAACGCCTCAATCAATCAATCAATCAGTCAATCAATCAATAAGTCTTCATAGCAAACTTCATAGAAAAATATTAAAAATAAGAATGAAGAGAGATGAAACTCACATGTGCGGGTTCTGGAAGGGCAGCCCGGCCGTGTTCAGGCTGAATCTGGTCGTGGGTTTGATCGGCGGGTTGGCGAAGTTCAGCTTCAGAGCTTTACGTTTACCTGGAAACAAACGGCAGCAAAGCTTTTTTATTTACTGGGAGAACCGTCGCCCCACAGGAAGCTCAGAGTGAGAAACACAAACCATGAAAGGAGACAACAGAGGAATTAAACAAATGGACGTCATGCTTTCCACAGAACAAAACAAAATCATACTCACCTCTGAACCTGAGACACATCAGCTGATACTCTTTATATTTTACTGACAATAAATCCAATAAAAAGACCAAAACCAGCAGATTGTTGAAAAATAAACATTTGGTGTTCAGGAGGAACCACAGACGGACTAAAACATCAACAGTTTTGGTCTTTTTATGTGATTTTTTAACACTAAAAACTACATTTATTGCTCGTTTTTAATTTACATCATCCAAATGATCCCAACTGGGTTGCAATCTGTTTATATTTTATTATAAATATTACTGTATTTTTCACAGCATCATAACTTTTTCTTTTTATAGTTGGGATTGCAAGAAACGGAGATGCTTTATCATAAAATATTTCTCTATTATTATTTATTTTTTTACAGATTTATTTGAATATTGCAACACTGGTTTGTTATAACTGAGCAAATATTCTGTAAAACCAGCTGATAAACTGAATATTTCTGCTATTTAACCTGATTTAAAATATGTTAATTAGTTGAAAACATAAACAATCTCAGTATATATTATATATTATATATTACCTGTTCATCAGTGAGCTGCTGTGAACTTTCTGCACAACTAGATTCAACATTTTCTCTTTTTTTCTGATGCAGAAACAGAAACACAACATGCTGCTTCAACCCCAAACACCTACATTCCCAGCACACACACACACACACCAACCCACACACACACACAAACATAAACACAAAGGGAAAAACTAATATGTGACATGCTTCAAGGCCAACTGCTTTGATTTCCCCTCCGCATCGCTCGCTCCGCCCGCAACAACCACAAGAATGTGAGCGCCTGAATTCCGATCAGTGCAAAACAACGCGTGAACCGACACCTCGGAGTGTGTGTGTGTGTGTGTGTGTGTGTGTGTGTGAGAGTGTGTGTGAGAGCACCGTGTCTCAACAAGCAAGCGCTATGCTGCGGTGAACCCATGCCAATAAAAAAACAACAGACAAACCGGCTGGAAACAACACGACACACGTTTGCTGGTTAGTTGCACTCTGAGCTCCATCACAGCTGAACTGGGAGTTCATCCGTGAACTGGTTTCTGTATCACACACGGGCCTCAAACATCAGTGGAAGCTCTGGATTTTAGGCTTGTGCCGATGATACAACTCGCCTGTTTTAGTTTTTTATAAGAAGGAAACTAAACTGCACGTTTCAGGCAGCAGGTTAAAGAGAGAGAGCAGATTTTTATTTATTTTATTTATCCATAATCAGCTGATTACTGACAGTAGATGGCAGCTTGGAGAAGCAGGAAGGAGTACTTAATTATAATATGTTCATCCTTTTACTGGAAAAATTCAAGCTATTTTTAGGGTAAATCAGGAATATTTACACTCTGAATAAATGAACACTTTGTTCATTGTACCAGTGGATAATATTGACTGTTTTTGTATGTTTTGATCATTATTTAATGCTTACTAATCTCTAAAATAATATTAGCTTGTCTGGTGTTAAGATGCAGGAGAAAAACAAAGACTACAAAGAGATTTTTTCTCAATGCAAATATTTAAAAATTGTTGGTTTGCATGAGTTATTTCTCAGCTGAAATATGTTGGAAATTAATTACAAACCTTAAATAAGCATGTTTATTAAAATGAAGCATTTTCCAAACTGTCAGGACTGCTGTCTTTAAAGGCACCAGACTCCATTAACAAAAACAGTCATTTTACCGTGCAGGACACTGTCGCTGTCTGTGTTATTGTGTGACTTTGGTGGTTCAGAGTCACATAAAAACCCAAACAGATGAACCTGATGCAGTGACTTGTAGCTCACCTGGTAGAGCGCTCGGCTCAGTTTGAGTCTTTGCTGCAGCAGCCACAGGTTCAAATCCAATAAGGAAAATTGATTTCACAAGGTTTCTTTGACTTTATGTGAATTCTGCTGATTGTCCGGCAGTTGTTTCTGGTGGCAGTTAAAGCTGTTTTATCACTCTATGTTCTCCTTTATGTCACCAGACTCCATTGACAAAATTAGTAATTTTTACCTCACAGAACATTGTCAGGAGTTTCTGCTCTTTTGCTGCTTCAATCAGTTATTTTGTTTGTGTGATTGTGTGACTTTGGTGATTTACTGGATTAGTTTGGAGACACCAACGTCGGATAAAAACACAAACACACATTTCATCTGCAGCATTCTGTAGCTCACCTGGTAGAGCAGGTACCCCAAGCTGAGTCCTTGCAGCAGTCATAGGTTCGAGTCCCACATGTGTTCCTTTGCTGCATGTTTCTCTTTCTATTTACATCCAGTTTTTCAGCCCATTAAAGGCAGAAATGTCCAATATATATAAAAGGAAGTGAGCCTCCAGTAGACCAACTCCCATGTTGTGTAAGCTTAAATTACTGTTTTTGTTAATGGAGTCTGGTGGCCTTGAAGAGATAGTCTTCTGTTTCATGTGAACTTAAATGTGGCTGTGTGGCAGCAAAATAAAGCGGTAAATCTGACTTTTTTTAGGTGGCTAAAATGTGTTTTTCTGCAGCAGAACATTCCCGTGTTGGTATTCCCACCTGCTTTTCCAAACTAGTGCACTGCAGACTGAAACCCACTCTGGGTATTACAGCGCCTCATGCATCCACATTTCAACAAACCCAAACTCTCTCTTTAATTCTGCAGGAGATAGTTGATGTAAAAAAGGTTTTGCATTATTTAATCTCTGTGTAAAATTAGTATAAATTCCATAAGTGCAGCTGCAGCTTCATCATCCTGTCGTCTTAACAAAAAGTCCTGTGAGCGACCGGCACAAGCCTACGTTTGAACCCATCAGAAGTCTTGACTTGGATTAGTTGAGAGCAGCAGGACAGACTCCCCCATACCAGACCGTCAGGCGGAAACAAAGGGATGAGAACTGTTGGTGCTGAGGCAAAAGAGGTTTGGCTTACTTGGGGGAGCTCCAGACAGGTTTATCTGAAACCCTAGAGGTGAGAAGACAGCTTTTATTTTCTTCATATTTCACCTTTCAGCTTGTTGAGTTAAGTCGTCTGCAGGAGACGGTGGTGTTAGTTCCACTCTAATGTTACCTCCCTCTCTTCTAAACAAAAATCACCTCCTGCTGCAGGAAAAAAAACAGGAATCCTGCAGGTTTCAGGGACTCATAATCACAGAAATTGGCCTTGGTTTGCTGACATGTCGGACAGATCTACGGCAGGTTAAATGCATCAGCATGCATTCATGAGACGAGGAGTGTGTCAGCACAAATGAAACCAAAATAAAAAGGGAGTATGGATCACGGAAAACATGTTACAGTTTAATCAAACGTTTTCTCGGGACAGCTCACCATCAGTCAGCATCGTGTCAGGAGTTAGGAATCATTAGTTAGCAGCATTGAGGTAAAAGGTGAAATATGGTCAGGAAGGTTTAATGAAAGCACAACAGGATAACAGTCAGATACCTGATTCATCATTATTATTATAAAATCAGAGCATTTAATTATTATTACAGTTCTTTATAAAATATCAACATGCATCTCACTTAGAAATTCAGCTGAATTGATTAATTAACCCTCTGAACCCTCTTGATCGTAGAAAGAAACTGTACTTTCCCACAGTCCTTGAATGGATCATAATTCAATTCAATCTTGTGTATTTTATTTTTTATGGTTTCTGTCATTCTAACTGCATCTGCACAAAATATATGTTTGAGTTCCTGTATTTTATATATTGTAGTGAAATACAAGGACACAGTGAGTAAAAGGTAAAAAAAAAGAAATGGCTTGTTGGGGTCCAGAGGGTTAAACCATCAGCTGAAAGTAAAATCAAGAAATCAAGCAAAATATGACAATATATATCATATTAAACATCATCATTCAGGGCTGAACTAGGAGCTTTAAATATATGAAAATCAGCTCTGTGATTATACTTTCAATGCATTTTATTTCCAAGAACTTGTCATCTTATATAAAGAATGAAAACGCTCATTATATTTCTGCTTATTCCACTCTGAGTCAATAAAATGTGTAGCTACCTGTTTCACTCTGACATCTCCAGCAGGTGTTGGACTCTGAAAGTTAAAATGAGACATTGTTTGTACAGAAATACAGCATTGTGTGTTTGGAGAGAAGAGGCTGGTTTGGATATTTCTGCTGACAGGCCCTACAGAGCCCTGAGCAGCGTCAGGTTTCAGTGCTCTCTCATGTACTTACTACTGCATGATAATGTAGTGAAGAATAGATGGAACCTCATCGATCTTTCCAATCGATTTAATTTAGTTTTGCATATTGGCAACGACTGCACGCAATTTAACAAGGCTTCACATCGTTCCCTAACAGAAACGGGTGTTTAGATAAATTCGGCATTTTAAGCACTAATTTAGCTCTTATTCTTAATAAATGCAATCCAGTGTGTTTGCCTGCAAAGACGCACGAAGCCTTATTTAGGATTAACATACGTCATAAATGTCAAGGGAGCTGCAATGCAAATACACGATGACACACTGATTACACCTATGCGGAATAGTGCATCATCACAGTCTTTCACATTTTCATAAGAAAAATTTTACACTAAGCGTATATGGCAGATGTGGATATAGTTGGGATTTAAAATTCCCCATTTTTGGAATGGAGTTTGGCGATTTTCGCCAGATAAGAGAGAATAGAATGTAGCGTGGCTAGAAAATGTCTAAATGGAAACAAGGGGATTAAATGCATTTTGTAAGATGTTGTAAAATAATTATTCTTCCATTTAATGACAATTAAGCATCAGTAGGTTCCTCTTAAGGAAAATACTGCTCCGTTCCCTGGGGAATATTTTCCGGTCCTGGGAGTAGCCGAGCCTCCCACGGCTAGCCCTGCTAACATTAACCTTCACTGCAGCAGAGTGAGCTCCCAGCTGCCAGCACGGATTCTTATTTTATTAAACGCTACCTACACTTACCCTGCATGCTGCTCATGGTGGTAATGTGCTGAGACTGGGACTGGTGGTGGAGGTGCGGTGCAGATCCTGCGTTATTGCTGCTGTTGTGGCTGCTCGGTGTTGTTGAGTTGTTAGGACTGGGAGTCGCCATTGTTGTGTGTTTGAATTCCATCAGCAGCGCCGGGCTGCAATGCAGATACACGAACTTCAACCCTCCCAGCCACAATAACTACCGCCTCGCTAACGGCGACTTCAGGCCGCAAACACGATCCGGCGGCGACTGGAGAGTAGTTTTAAACACAAACGTTTAATTATTCGGATTTTGTTTGAAGTTTGGGGCTACGTTAGGAGCTACCTGTGTAGTAACGTTAACAAAAACAAACATCCAGCTAGGCTAGGCTAACTAGGCTGGCTAACAGTGCTAGCAGAGAAGCTTTAAGAGCCGCAATCAGCTGACCGAGTGACACCGACATGTCAACACCCACAGCGGCCGCGAGCTAACGTCAAGCTAGCCACCGTTAGCCAAGGCCGGCCCGGATGGGACGTCATAGCAGTTACAAAAATAAGAGAAGAAGAAAATAAGAGAGTCTCTTAAATCCATAAAAGTACATTTCTAAACTCAACTCCATTATTCAAGTTGTTTTTGATTGAAGTTGATTATTATTTTAAGTCTCTTAAATGACTTACAAATAAGAAGGAGGTTTTCAGAGGTTTTCAACTAATAAGCTGCCACAAATATAATTCTTCTTTTTTTGAATAAAGTATAGTAGTTAATAGTTAAATTGTCTACATTCCCTTATTCTTAAGGGGAGATAGCAGGTCAACATTAAATACCAAATATAAGTTGTTTTCATCAACTGGAAGCTGGGAACCTGGAGAATAATTTGGGATTCATATCAACACTGTGTCTCCATAATTATTTTTGTTCTTCGTTAGTGTGTATATAAGTTCCTTTATTCCTTGGAAATGTTATATAGGGATATGCATACTGTCAAACTGCATTTTCACACAAATATACACTTTATTCTGTCCCTTTATGTACATGTATATATTTATTTTTTAGACTTTGAGTAATAACAAATATAAAAAAAAACATAATAAAATTAAATCAAACTAGCTTCAGACAATATTAAATGTACATTGACCATTTTGTCACAAAACAAACAAAACGTGATGTATAGGTCACATTGATTTTATTTTGTAAGGAATTATCGGAAGTCATATCTCTGCCTTATGGGTGTCTTGACGTCACTGCGGTCTCGCTCCATGTGTGTTCGTTTTGTTGTCCGGCGCAGCCAGATTAGACAACGTCTAAAATTTAATCCCCCGTAGTTCAATAAATTGAAGCGTTAGAGTGCTTTTTTCTACACTATAAGATATATATCTTGGTGGAAATATATATGTACAATAGTACAATAATACTTAGGCTATATGACTGTAACTGTGGGTGTAGCACTGACACTTATGTAACCATAAATTACAAAAAAATAACAGAACATCTGCCTGTAATATTGATTTTGGGCTAAATCACGCTGAAAAAAGAGTGTGTGTCTTGGTGTTTCACCTATATAAGAGATAATACAATTATTGTGAATTTCAGTTTATGTCTAAACATTTTAGATCAGCATGCAGAAGTCGCTGTAGATATCAAACACACCCCTCACGGTTATATCACACTGAAAGGACCGAATGAGTGCGTTTACTTTCTAACGTGTGGACGGCCCGTCGGCGCGGGCGGGGAAGTGACAGCTGAGAAACAACAATGGGCGAAGTTTGTACAGAGGAGAAGTCATGGCTTTCTGTTATCTGGCGAATATGCAACGTTTTCATGTCTTTATTCTTCGCTCTGGCCACATATGTGCAGGTGAGCGTTTAATTTGTATGTTTTAATTAATTTTTTCGCCACGTTTGTGTGCATTTCCTTTAAATCGTGATCATTAACTCCACATATTGTGTCTTAACTTTAGATTAACGACCCAGACGCAGGGTTATGGATGGTAAGATTGCACTTATCTCGTATATTACTGAGTGTTTTATGAGTTTTTTCTTGTGATTAGTTATTTTGAGTTGTTTCTGTTGCAGGTTGGTTACGGAGTTCCTGCTCTCCTGTGTGCGCTCATTGCCCTGAAACCTCCTGTCACAGGTAAACACATGAGTTTGGATTGTCCTGAAAGTTTGTTAGTGAATGTATTATAACTTATTGAGACTAAAAACCTGAACAAATGACCTTGAACCCAGTATTTTTCTTGCAGCTTCCTTTCCTGTGCCACTTTCCTGCATTTCCCTGTTTTCCACATTTTTACAGGAGGTGAACTTTGCTGCACGAGAGTATTTTTCTCTCATAGCGCCATCAAGCGGTTTCATAATGACTGCACAGTCATTTATGCAATTAACTTGTAGATTATTTTTACAGTATTATTCAGTTGCTTATTGGTCTTGAATGTTAAATTACAGTTAATTCTAGGTAAAAGAAATACAAATACAATTTTAAATTTTTTTTTAAAAATGACAAAAAGTCACCTAATGTTATATTAGGGTAAAAAATACTTTATTTATTCCTTTTTTTATATTTTTAAATACATATATTTCCTGTTTATTATCTGTATTTAGAGATATTATATGTTCTTATATTTGGATGTGTCCCTGCAGAGACTCGGCCCTGGCGGCGGGTCGCTGACCTCCACGTGATGGTTTCCAGCGCCATGGTTGCCGTGTTGGGATGGAGACTTTATAAAGAGGGAGTCACAGAGATCTTCCAGCAGGAGGAGGGCAGGTACGCTCTGTTTACCCCACACAAGGTTGAAGTCAGTAAAACATATTTACTGTATATACACAATCAAAATTATTCTAAACTTAACTGTATATTTTGCCCTTTTCTCCTGTCCTTATTACTTAATTATTTAATTTTTTACATATAATCTAATCATGCAGCTTGACAATAATTAATTGTGATAATTTATTATTTTATTTATTATTTTATTATATTATTTCAGTAGTAATAATAAGTCATCTTTAGTCCTTAATTTGCACAGGAGTGTATAGAAAAATAGAAAAATATGTAAATATCTGTGCAACAAATTGAAATAACCGAGGCAAAACATGAAACTAATGTGTACAAGTGGACAGATATATAAGTTTATAATATGAGTAAGAGTATATATTAAATAAACCATTTTTTTGTACTTTTGTACATATATGTGCATTTAATAAATTTTTTCCTCCTTTAGAGAATTTTCCGGCCTCCTGTTGACGCTTGTTTGGCTTCTGTTGTGTCGCCACTCTGGAAGGTAAAACTAAGAGATTAATTTCAAACCTTTATTATAATAAAACAGATCTAATGTTCCTGTATAAAAAGCTTTTATTTGGTTCTCATGGCTCCTCTCCTCTCTGTCAGGAATCCGGTCGGGACGCTCAGAGTCTCGACAGCTTTTGCGATCACAGTTTTCCCGTTCGTGTCCTGGATTTATTATTACGTCCACAAGGAGCTGAGAACAAACTGGCCTTCACACTGTCAAAATGCTATTTAGATCTCAACCTCTCGCCTCTTTTTTGGCTGATTAAATAGTAATTTTGTTATGATCTTTGACTGAAAACCCTGGACCAAGAATGCTGCTTCAATAAAACCTTTTGTATTAACATTAATTACTAATCATGTGACTGCTGAGATTAAATGAAATGCTGGTGCTATTTTTTCATCTAATGTTTACTGTCTGGAATCAGTATCACAAACTATGTTTTTCTCTTTGAAGTTTAATTTAATGTACGTTTTGAATGTTTTTCCTCTGTCAAAAAATTTAAATGTATACCACAATATATTAAAACTATATTTGAATTTTGAAAAATAGAAATTAAAATATGTATATTATAGCAAATGAGTCTTTGCTTTAGTTGCATTGTGTGTGAAGTATACAAATTAGGGAAAAATTGAGACTGAATCAAATCTTCTTTATCTTTATTATGATGAGTGAAGAATATTTATATTAAATAAAATTTCGGTTTAGTATCCTAAAATGTTTTGGTGCACTGACAATTACATAATTTAATTATTATTTTATTTTAATGCTTATAAATTGGCAATTTTTTTCCTAAACCTTGGGGGGAAAAATGTGGATATTTTCTTTGTTGAGTATTATTTATAATTTATGTTGCAGCTCCTGTTTCTTGTCTCTTTTTCTAAATAGTGGTGTCTTTTCAGCCTAATTATTTATGCATGAAAATATAATTTAAAAAAGTCTAATTATATAAATAAATTAAAATGTTTTTTATAAAAAACTAAATAATAGTTATTTATATGCGTCTTTATAATACCACATTTTCCCTCCAGGGGGCAGCAGAGAGAGCTGTGACCGAGAGGGTGATAGAAGAAGACGTAATACGTAATATCCTGTGTTTAATAACAGTTAAATAGAAACTGATCTGAGGTCAGTCTTTTCAGCTAAGAGTCAACCATTTTAAAGTGAAGACGAATATTCAAAACTGATCCCAGAACAGCAGTTTCTCTGCCGTATTTCCCCTCACTTCATCACGTTTTATAAACTTGTAGTAACCGCTTCCTCGTAGAAGCAGCGGCTCTGTCACGGTCCAAACATGGCTCTGAGTCTTTTATATCACAGCAACGTTAAATTATTACAAAGATGTTCCCAGACACGAGCTGTCAGACTGACACAAGATGTTTTACGGAGAGAAACGGAACTGAAACACACGCTGTCACCGCGGAGAAGTCACTGCTGCCTGGTAGGTCAAAGCTAGCTATCGGTGTCAGGTGTAGCACCAAACTCCATTCAGGAATCAAATTAGCATCACTGACAGCCTTCCTAGCTAAAATACGACTGTCATATTCACTTTAATGACATTTTTATATACGTTTAACTCACCTTGCAATAGTTATTTCAATTCTTGAAAGGCTTTTCTTATTTCTTTAGTGCACCACTATGTCAAAATATTAGACAAAACATTTCTTACGACTAACAAAATACCAGCCGAAATGGCTGACTGGTCTGAAGAAACACTTAATAATTTATAAAACCTCTCCAGTTACCTTACTCCTCTCTGTAACGCGACACTTTCTTAAATTGGCAAAAGTTTGAATGGAGTTTGGTACAATGTTTAGCTTTAGTTTTATAGCCACTAAAGGTTAGATATTGTGGTGTGAGGTGTTTAACCCTTAACCAAATTGCCCTTCCCTATGTTCACTCATTAACAGCATTTTGTCTTGTGCTTTTATGGCTGCCTGGATCGAAGAAAACAATTCACAATTTAGAAAATAGCCCCAGTTACGCCCCTGTCCCCATCATGCCATACCGCCTTAAATAAGCAAAAGTTTGAATGGAGTTTGGCACAATGCCTAGATTTCTTTTTGTTGGTTAGTTGTATAGCCATTAAAGGTCAGATATTGTGATTTAAGGTCACCACACACCTTTTTTCAATCTTTACTCATTAACAGCAGTACATATTATCATTTTAATATTAATTTCTTCTTTTTATGTATTCATATATTTGATCTTAACAAATGTGCACAGTATTTTTTGTTGTGTATATTTTACTCCTGTGTTGTCTGTGTGGTTGGTTACATATTGTTGACTGTGTGTTTGTCCAGGTACGATTACAATAAAGTGTAACTTACACGACTTCTTATCTCCCTAACAGGTGAATGTGAGTCAGTGGCACACCTGCAGAGCAGCTCAGCTGCATCAACACTCCACAAGAACATTTTCATCAGTGCCTCCACCGCCATCAGGGGACAAGACGAAGAAGTCTGGGGTAAGTGGATAAAGTCTGTGTGTGTATAAAACGCTCAGATATTAAAAAACTGATTTTCAAGAACTTTGAAATATCATCAAACGTTTAAAATCACCACTTAAACTCAAAGGTTCTGCCATTATTTAACACATGGAACCCAGAGTTATTTGGTATTTAATTATGTAAAAAAAGTCAGACTTTATTTCTCTCTAACTTTTTTAATAATCTTTATCCCTCTTTTTAATCTCTTATTTAATAAAACCTAATCAGAGTTTGTCAGAGAGGAGAATCTGATCCTCTGTGTCCAGGACAAACAGGTTTGTGAAACTTCCTGCATGATTTTGTTTTGTTCCTCTTGAAAGCCCGTCACATGGAAATCTCTCGCGGTAACGTTTGCTATCGGAGGCAGTCTGCTCGGAGCGATGAAGTATTTCAAGAAAGAAAAGGAAGAATGTGAGTATTTAAAAGTTAACGAGTGATGCTTTGATCAGCCTGAATCTGAA
>CAFUXE010000411.1:862248-890329 GCA_903364295.1 Serranus cabrilla
GATTAAATGTACCTGCCTAATAATGAGTGTAATAAATGTTTTAACTGGAAGCTTTGATCCTCAGCGGGCCATCGACATCCTCGGGTTCAACGCGGAGGAAAAGGTCGGCATCTACAAGCTGACCGGCGCTGTGATGCATTATGGGAACATGAAGTTCAAGCAGAAGCAGCGGGAGGAGCAGGCGGAGCCCGACGGCACCGAGGGTGAGAAGCCAAACACCGCTTTACACACACTTTACCTTCCTACTGGATGTGGGATCATTAGTCTCCTTCAACATCACAGTTTTCCAGAAACACTTTTTAATCCTACGATGTGTTTCCTGTGTGTGATTTCTGTCCCTCAGTGGCGGATAAAGTCGCCTACCTGATGGGTCTGAACTCTGCGGACCTGCTGAAGGCGCTCTGTTATCCCCGAGTGAAGGTCGGGAACGAGTACGTCACCAAAGGTCAAACTCCTCAGCAGGTACGGCAACATTTCTACATCTGAACAGGTGCTTTAAACAGCTTCTGTCTCAATATGAATTTAATAAAAAGACAGGGTTTTAGCTCAATAACTACTCAATCCCAAATCAGTATTTTTACTCAAATAAAGAGTCTGAATACGTGTGATTACAGGTGAACAACGCGATGGGCGCGCTCTCTAAGGCCGTGTATGAGAAGCTGTTCCTGTGGATGGTCACCAGGATCAACCAGCAGCTCGACACCAAACTGCCGAGACAACATTTTATCGGCGTGCTGGATATCGCGGGGTTCGAGATTTTTGAGGTAAACCTGAATTCAGAATGACCTCTGACCTATTTCAAACTGTTGGACAAACACTCGACCTTTCCTCCAATTAATAAGCAGCTCTAATTATTTGGGTTTAGCAGACAAAAAATAAAACCTGGACATTTTAATCGGCCAAGAAACTTGCAACTGGTGCATCTCTAACATCTACAGAAAATAAAACAAATCAATTTGTTGCAGATGAACAGTCTGGAGCAGCTGTGCATCAACTTCACCAACGAAAAGCTGCAACAGTTTTTCAACCACCACATGTTCGTGTTGGAGCAGGAGGAGTACAAGAAGGAAGGCATCGCCTGGGAGTTCATCGACTTCGGCATGGACCTGGCCGCCTGCATCGAGCTCATTGAAAAGGTGCATCATCTTCTCTACAAACACAGATACTCACCTCCACAGTAGATGCATGTACTCCAACACTGACCACTTCCTGTCCTGCAGCCGATGGGCATCTTCTCCATCCTGGAGGAGGAGTGCATGTTCCCGAAGGCGACAGACGGCTCCTTCAAGAACAAGCTGTACGACCAGCACCTGGGCAAGAACAGCATCTTCCAGAAGCCGAAGCCGTCCAAAGGAAAGGCCGAGGCTCACTTCTCGCTCATGCACTACGCCGGCACGGTGGACTACAACCTCAGCGGCTGGCTGGAGAAGAACAAAGACCCTCTGAACGACACGGTGGTGCAGCTTTACCAGAAAGCCGCGCTGAAGCTGCTCTCTCAGCTGTTTGCCACATATTCCACAGCTGACGGTCAGTGATGGTATCATATTACCATGAGATACTTTATACTTTAAAACATCAGTTATAATGTTTTTTTCTTGTTTCTACAACAGCTGATGCAAGTAAGAGAAGCACCAAGAAAAAAGGATCTTCTTTCCAGACGGTTTCTGCACTTTTCAGGGTAATAATTCATCATTAAATCACAGCTGATGGATTTATTTGTGGTAAGGTAGTGCAAGTTATCCAATTAGTATTAATGCATGGAGCAAGCAACCTTTCTCCCACAAGATCATTTTAAGAGATCAGAAAATCCATCCAATTTTTCCATTTTTATGTCCATTTGTACGTCCCAATGTTTCTCAACATGAAAAGCAGGTTTTCAAGTTTTTCTCTACACTGCATGAATATTTCTGCCAGGAAAAACTGCTATTAAGAAATATAATTCTTCACTTAGTTTTGGCCAAAATGGAGAAATAAGCACACATAAGTTGTACTATGTACTGCAAGTTTCAGAGGAACCTTTTCTCATATTGACCTGCTGAAAACACAGTGACCTGCAGGAATACTAGCAGAAATTATTAAAACATTAAGTTCATGTAAAATAATTTTATTTTGTTTGCCTCCTATCCTTATTATCTGTTGATCTCCTGCAGGAAAACCTGAATAAACTGATGGCCAACCTCCGGTCCACTCACCCACACTTTGTCAGATGCATTATCCCAAATGAAACCAAGATTCCAGGTGAGAAGAAACATTTTCATTCTAAAATAAAAGGGAGAAGATGAGAAAAAACATATTAATAATTTTTTAGAACGTAAAAATAAAGATTTTAGCTCAATAGCTTTCCGGTCATGAGATACGTCTCTTGATTTTACATTTCAAATAACTCATATTTTCTATATGAAAAAATTAGCATTTAAAGTTTATATCTATTAGGTCATGTGATAATAAGTCAAGCCTAGTGACACTTGCCTTTTTATTGGCTTTAACACAATATTTCTGCTTTAAATATCCCACACTTTTATTTTGAAAACAGGAAGTCTACACACTGTAGCCTTCTTCTTTACCGTGTGTTTACTGTAAATTATGCAATATGGTTGCACTTGAAATGTTGGAGCGGCTGACTCCGAGTCAAATTGTCACCGGAGCGAAGAAGTTTTCCCGGAGCTAAGTAGAGTTTGCCTGGAGTTTAATTATTGAGCTTTAAGGGAGCTGGATGGTGTATTTTGTTGCATTAGTTGCAGACTAGGCTAGCTGTTTCCCTTTGTTTCCAGTCTCTATGCTAAGCTAAGCTAATCGGCTGCTAGCTTAAACTGCATATTTAGCATAAAGACAACAGAGTGGTATTGATTTTTACCATCTTAAACTTAAAAAAAAAGGTTAATTCTTGTCAAACTTTTCCTTAAAGATTTACAAAATGATGTTAAAAGCAGACTTTAACGGAGACGGGGTGGTGCATTCACAACTAACAAGATATCAAACCTATATAGCGGCTCGCGCTCTCCTTTCGCGGTTGATTCGCGGCTCGCGGTGCCGCAGCGCGTTCCAAAAATAGCACTGACGTCATTTTACCTTACATAGGGTTCGCGGTTGTAAAAAAGGCGTCAGTTTATTTGAATTTATCCTACAAATACCGAGAGTGCAGCAGTAACGACGGCGATGTGTAAAAAAAACGCGATTCACGTAAATTACATAACAGCATAAATTATGTTAAAAATCGTTTACTTTCGTTTTCACACGGGACGCGATTACAACTACGTCATCAAGATGGCGGCGGGGGCATATTGGAGGACGGTATAGTATGTAAGTATAGGTCGCATTTTTTACGTTTTTAAAAGGGAGACCAGTTTGTTCAAAACTGTCCAAATAAACTAGATTATAGTTAACTTATTGTGAAGTTTTTTTCAAGTTTTTAACTTAAAATGTATTTTCCACGCAGGCTCCATGGATCACCACCTGGTCCTGCACCAGCTGCGCTGTAACGGCGTGCTGGAGGGAATCCGGATCTGCAGGAAGGGATTCCCAAGCAGGATCCTCTATGGAGATTTCAAGCAGAGGTAACACACACACAAACACACACACATTATAACAACACTGAGACTCACCTGTGTTTGAACCTGAGCTGTGTGTGAGACAGGTACCGGATCTTGAACGCCAGTGCGATCCCGGAGGGTCAGTTCATCGACAGTAAGAAGGCTTCGGAGAAACTTCTGTCCTCCATCGATGTGGATCACGCTCAGTACAGATTTGGATACACAAAGGTACCTTATTTAAAAAAAAGGTATTATATCTGTTTCTGTTTATATATTCTTATTAGAACTGAGGTGAGCAGAGATGAAATGCCATAAAATATTGGACTTAGTTTTTTCCAATGAAATTGTCCGAAATGTTATAAAATTATTTTCCTTTCATGCATCTTCCCAACGAACAGGTGTTTTTCAAAGCGGGCCTGCTGGGTCTCCTGGAGGAGATGAGGGATGAACGTCTGGCTGTGCTGCTGACTCGGATCCAGGCCGTTTCCAGGGGTTACGTCACCAGACAGAGACTGAAGGATATGCTGAAGAAAAGGTCTCTGAAAAACCAGTTTCTCCTTTATTTATGTGATTTTAGCTTAATGGAATACAGGGAAACTCACACTTTATTATGTCTATAATAATATAAATATCTGCAAAACTAAAGAACTAAAGATCTGTTTTTTTCCCTGCACAGAGAGTCGATTTTCATCATCCAGTACAACATCCGCTCCTTCATGAACGTGAAGAACTGGCCCTGGATGCGTCTCTTCTTCAAGATAAAGCCTCTGTTGCGCAGCGCCGAGGCCGAGAAGGAGATGCAGAACATGAAGGAGGAGTTTGCGCGGCTCAAAGAGGAGCTGGCCAAGTCGGAGGCTCGGAGGAAGGAGCTGGAGGAGAAGATGGTGATGCTCGTGCAGGAGAAGAACGACCTTTACCTTCAAATCCAAGCGGTGCGTAAACAACACAGCGGCCTGTTTGGATCGATTTCACTCTGCCAGATAAAAAGATCAGCAGGATCTGTTTTTCTTTTTTTCTCTGAAATTCAGCTTCAACATGATCAATATTAAGGTGAGATAAGAGGAAGTTATTGATCCCTGCAGAGAAACGGATAATAAAAGCAATAAAAGCAGAATATAAACAGACGGAGCAGACAGGGAGGTGCTGCAACATGTGCAAATAATGATAATAACACAAGAACAGATGAGAGAAATATCGTCAATATTAATAATTATTGAGACACACGTAATATAAATTAAAGCTTTTAAATCATTTATATTTCTGCATGCGGCTACCCTGAAAAATACTCTATGCCCAATATTAAATATACACAATATTTCAAATCAAATAAATAACAACATTTAAACATTCGTCATTAGGATTCATCCTCTGGGTCTAATTTAGTTTATATGTAGTATTCCCAACCAACAAAACAAGTAAAAAATATGCTGTATAATGACATAGTGAATATAATGATGCTGTAATAACAAGAAGAATAACCGTCTCCTCTAGCTGAGTAGTTCACTTCCCCCACATTATTCACGATGCCCCGTCGTGCCCCGCAGGAGAGGGAGAACCTGTGCGACGCCGAGGAGCGGTGTGAGGGTCTCATAAAGAGCAAGATCCACCTGGAGGCCAAAGTCAAAGAGTTCTCGGAGAGGATGGAGGAGGAGGAGGAGATCAACGCCGAGATCACGGCCAAGAAGAGGAAGCTGGAGGACGAGTGCTCGGAGCTCAAACGAGACATCGACGACCTTGAGCTCACCATCGCCAAAGTGGAGAAGGAGAAATATGCAACGGAGAATAAGGTGGTTTCATGCATTAAGAGGAAGACGATTTCAGTGGAGCAGAAGAATAAAGTAAAGTGTAAAACTTCCTCTCCATGCAGGTTAAGAACTTGGTCGAGGAGCTCACGACTCTGGAGGAAAAACTGCTGAAGTCTTCGAAGGAGATCAGAAGTCTGCAGGAGGTTCACCAGCAGACGCTGGACGACCTGCAGGCTGAGGAGGACAAAGTGAACTCTCTGATGAAGACCAAAGTCAAGCTGGAGCAACAGGTGGATGACGTAAGTATGGAGCGACAAAGTATTCTCTTTAAACTGGATCAGAAGCTTGTTTCGATGAATAATCTGCAGGAGTTCCCTGGTTTAGTGACCCTGCTTTCTTGCAGCTGGAGGGCTCACTGGAGCAGGAGAAGAAGGTCAACGCAGAGTTGGAGAGATCCCGGAGAAAACTGGAGGGGGACCTGAAGCTGTCTCAGGAGACCATCATGGACCTGGAGAACGAAAGACAGCAAATAGAGGAGAGACTGAAAAAGTAAGAAGTTGTTGAATTATTCTATATTAGTTGCATATATACTAAAATACATCATGGATACAAAAAAATTTAAAAAACAAACTCTAAAGACTTAAGTTTGTGAGGGTTATACTATCGTTTTCTAACCACAGCCTGTTAGCTTAGCTTAGCTTAGCATAAAGACTGGAAAGGGGGGGAAACTACTAGCCTGACTCTGTCCTGTTAAGTTAAGCTATCTGGCTAATGGCTGTAACTTCTGAGAGTGTCGATCTTTTCATCTAATTCTCAGCAAGGAAGCTGATAAGTTTATTTCCCAAAATGCTGGATCTATTCTTGCAGAAAAAGACAAGTTTAGCAATTTTCTTGCAAAAAAAAGACTAAATGTTTAGTGTGCTGAATAAAACCTTTTCCAGAAAGGACTTTGAAATCATCAACCTGCAGTGCAAAATTGATGACGAGCAAGTTCTCAACACCCAGCTACAGAAGAAGATTAAAGAGCTTCAGGTATGATTTTATTACAGCAGCAGATACATCAAAGCCGTGTCTTTATCATCCGAGTTCATAAAACCTGTCTGCAGGCTCGCAGCGAGGAGCTGGAGGAGGAGATCGAGGCGGAGCGCTCGGCTCGAGCCAAAGTGGAGAAGCAGAGGAGCGAATTGTCCCGCGAGCTGGAGGAGATCAGCGAGCGGCTGGACGAGGCCGGAGGAGCCACCGCCGCTCAGGCCGAGATGAACAAGAAGCGCGAGGCCGAGTACCAGAGGCTGCGGCGCGACCTGGAGGAGTCGACGCTGCAGCACGAGTCCATCGCCGCCACGCTGCGCAAGAAGCAGGCGGACAGCGTCGCCGAGCTCAGCGAGCAGATCGAAAACCTGCAGAGAGTCAAACAGAAGCTGGAGAAGGAGAAGAGCGAGCTGAAGATGGAGATCGACGACATGGCGAGCAACATGCAGAGCGTCCTGAAGAGCAAGGTGAGAGACAAGTCGGGTTTCCATCAAGCTCGATTTAGGTGGTTTTAGTCTTTTTCTAAAAAGATGGAAGCGATTTTTCCAAATAAGTTCTGATGTAGCGAACATTTAACTCACTGATCAGCTGTTTCTTCTGACATGAAACAACTATTTGAAGTTCCAATATGTAATCCAATTCCTGAGGACTTCTCTCCGATTAGCAACCTCTTTTTTGTTGTTTGTTGTTGGAATAATATATTTTTGTCTTGTCTTTTATGGCACCAAATAAATGTTATGCATGAATTAATTTCACCTGACAGATTAGCCTACAGCAATACATCACACTGCCATCTTCTGGCCAAAGTCCGTCACTGCAGCGTTGTTTATTTGCTCTAAAACTTCCCTAATTTGCATTTTCTTTCATGCAGAATTTTAAATGTTGCTTCAACTTTAGGAAACACGATAACAGAGGCATGTTGAACCACGTTTTCCGTTTTTATCTCATGTTTTGTGATAATTCAGGCTAATCTGGAGAAACTGTGCAGGAGCCTCGAAGACCAAATGAACGAATATAAAACCAAAGCAGACGAAGCTCAGAGGTCTCTGAGCGATTACACAACACTCTGTGCTCGCCAGCAGACAGAAAATGGTTTGTCTATGAATAAAAAATAATTAAAAAGATACAAAAGATGGACAGATAAGTGAGTTTGTGTCCTTTTTTTGTGCTTTAACAGGTGAGCTGACGCGCCTGCTGGAGGAGAAGGAGATCACTCTGTCGCAGCTGAGCAGAGTGAAATCTGCAGGGAGCCAACAGATCGAAGAGCTGAAAAGACTTTTGGATGAAGACATTAAGGTCTGAAGGAAGCAATTAC
This sequence comes from Serranus cabrilla, assembly GCA_903364295.1. Lineage (NCBI taxonomy): Eukaryota > Metazoa > Chordata > Actinopteri > Perciformes > Serranidae > Serranus > Serranus cabrilla. The sequence continues at coordinate 869,868 of CAFUXE010000411.1, forward strand.
GTCTGATTTACTGTCACAGCAGCTATTTTAACCTGCAGTGGGGAACTTTAAAGGGAAGCAGCTTGAAATTTGTGATGTTAAAGGAAACTTAAAGAAGGATAAAACGAGAAATATCGATGAGTCATTTGACGGTTAATCAATAGTGAAATATTCTGTTGTTTCAGCTTCTCTAAAGTCACAATTTGAAGGTTTCTTATTTTAAAAAAATCAGTCGAGATGATATGTATAAATATGAAGTTATTTAAATGAGGGAAGGAGCTGTGTTTCTGTGTCTCCATCTGTGCATTTTAAAGCAATTTGATTTCAGGCAATAAACTGTTTTACTGTTTTTATTGGTGCTTTTCCAGGCGAAGAGCGCCCTGGCTCACAGTCTGCAGTCCTCGCGCCATGACTGCGAGCTGCTCCGGGAGCAGTACGAGGAGGAGCAGGAGGCCAAAGCCGAGCTGCAGCGCTGCCTGTCCAAAGCCAACAGCGAGGTCGCTCAGTGGAGAACCAAATACGAGACGGACGCCATCCAACGCACCGAGGAGCTCGAGGAGGCCAAGTAACTACTTGTGCAGCAGGTTTTCCAAGACGGCGCTGATGGGTTTCTTCCACTTTAACACAATTTTGTTTGGTTCAAAGGAAGCGTCTGGCCCAGCGGCTGCAGGAGTCTGAGGAGATGACAGAGGCCGCAAATGTCAAGTGTGCATCTCTGGAGAAAACCAAGCACCGGCTGCAGGCGGAGGTGGAGGACCTCATGGTGGAGCTGGAGAGGTCAAACGCAGCTAACGCCACTTTGGACAAGAAGCAGAGGAACTTTGACAAGGCAAGTCCGTCCCTTCCTCTTCAGAATCATGTCTTCGTTGAGTCTGCATTGATTAAACATGCCGTTTCCTCCTTTTTCAGGTTCTGGCTGAGTGGAAGCAGAAGTATGAGGAGAGTCAGACGGATCTGGAAGTTTCCCAGAGAGAGTCCAGAGTGCTCAGTACTGAACTCTTCAAGCTGAAGAACTCGTACGAAGAGGCTCTGGATCATCTGGAGACCATGAAGAGAGACAATAAAAACCTCCAGCGTAAGAGTTCTGCTGCAAACGCTTCATCTGTTTGGTGTTTTTTAATTGTTTGTGACTCATAAAGTTTTTATTTATATTTTCAGAGGAGATTTCAGAAATCACAGACCAACTTGGACAATCGGCAAAAACGATTCACGAGCTCGAAAAAGCTGCAAAACAAGCTGAACAGGAGAAGAGAGAAACCCAGACAGCTCTCGAGGAAGTTGAGGTTTGTGTTTTGTCTTTAAAAGACATTATATGTATATTTTTTATTTAAATAACAACAATAAAGTGTTTTTTCTGTGCAGTCTTCCCTGGAGCACGAAGAGGCCAAAATCCTGCACCTCCAGCTGGAGCTGAACCAGATCAAGGCGGAGGTGGACAGAAAGGTGGCGGAGAAAGACGAAGAGCTGGACCAGCTCAAGAGGAACCACCAGAGGACTGTGGACACGCTGCAGAACACGCTGGACGCCGAGACGCGCAGCAGGAACGACGCCGTCCGGATGAAGAAAAAGATGGAGGGAGATCTGAACGAGATGGAGCTGCAGCTCGGGCACGCAAGCCGGCAGGCGGCCGAGGCCACCAAGCAGACGAGGAACCTGCAGGCTCAGCTAAAGGTTTCTGTTCAAACTGTTAAAAACTGATGTTTTATTAGGAAAAATGCTGTCTTTAAATTTTTTTTTTTTATGGCAAGACAAACAAAAAGGACAAAAAATAAACACAAAAGAAAGAAAGTTCCTAAAGAAATAATCTAGCAGAGTTATGTTAGTAAGAAATAATAAATAATTGATAATAATAATCATAATAATAATAATACAGGATGAATGATGAATAAAAGGCAAGCCCAGGAAATGACAGCAAATAATTAGAAACAATAATGAACCAGATTCATCATTTCGTCGCTCTTCACAAAATGCTTCAGCCTTCCCTCTGTGTCCCAGGACGTCCAGGTCCACCTGGACGAGGCGCTGCACTGCCAGGAGGACTTCAAGGAACAGCTCGCCATCACAGAGCGCCGCAACAACCTGATGATGGCCGAGAACGAGGAGATCCGGGCGGCGCTCGAGCAGTCGGAGAGGAGCCGCAAGCTGGCGGAGCAGGAGCTGGTCGACGTCAGCGAGAGGATCCAGCTGCTGCACTCGCAGGTCAGGAGACACACGGGACACTGGAGACACACGGGACACTGGGACAGGACGGGACGGGAGATGTAGCTATGTTATGTAGGATAAGACGAGATATAGGCCTGATTCAGTAGGACAAGGTCGTAACTAAATTTAAGGTGCTTATGCCTGCAAATTAGTGTTTTTTTGTCTTGTTTTTTTTACAATTTCTTACTGTATTTTAGAAATGCTGTGTATAACTACAAATAAAATTGTATTATATTACTATATTCTTTTGAATTTACAACCCAATGCTGCTCACCGTTTTGTCAGTAAATTACTGAATATTTACAGTGTGAATTTACAGTAACTTCCTGTAAACATTGCCATTATTTTAAGTGCTGTTATCACATATTTTTATCTCCCAGAATGCATTGCAAGACACAGTGTAATACTGCTTGACATCAGCACAGTAGAATTAGGTTAACAGTGATTATTTGATAAGTACTGATATTTTTATTTACTGTGTCATGTGTAAATGCTCTTTATCGATCAGAACTCCGGCCTCCTGAACGCCAAAAAGAAGATGGAGTCAGATTTATCTCAGCTGCAGTCAGAGATGGAGGACACGACTCAGGAGGCGAGGAACGCCGACGAGAAGGCCAAAAAAGCCATAATGGATGTAAGTGTTTCTCCGCTTTTTATCCACTTTACTGCAGAGAGTCGTTACAGTGAGTTTATGTTTGCATCCAGGCCGCCATGATGGCCGAGGAGCTGAAGAAGGAGCAGGACACCTGCGCTCACCTGGAGAGGATGAAGAAGAACATGGAGGTGACGGTCAAAGACCTGCAGCAGCGGCTGGACGAGGCCGAGCAGATAGCGCTGAAGGGAGGAAAGAAAGAGCTCCAGAAGCTGGAAAACAAGGTATGAATAAAGAACAAGATTCTGCGGAGAGGAAAATAGAATAAAAAGTGATTTAAAGTGGGTTTTTTTTAGGTGCGTGAGCTGGAAAACGAACTGGATTCAGAGCAGAAACGCAGCGCAGAGGCGATGAAAGGGGTTCGGAAATATGAGAGGAAAATAAAAGAGCTCACTTATCAGGTAAACAGAGTTATCCTGTTATATAACCGAGCATCACTAGAGATTTGACTGCTTGAATATGCAGAAGTGAGATGTGAGAGTGACACTTGAAACGTTTCAGGCTGAGGAGGAGAAGAAGAGCGCGGCGAGACTTCAGGATTTAGTCAACAAACTGCAGCTGAAAGTGAAAGCGTATAAGCGTCAGTGTGAGGAGGCGGTGAGTAAAAATACATCAAACACTGAGAGGAGTGTTTCACTTTATGTGAAGCTTTCTTATATTGTTTTCTGTGACTCTTCAGGAGGAACAAACCAGCATCCATCTGGCGAAAGCTCGCAAGGTGCAGCATGAGCTGGAGGAAGCTGAGGAACGAGCCGATATCGCAGAGTCGCAGCTGAACAAATTACGAGCAAAGAGCCGCGATGTTGTCGGTAAAGGAGAATAAAAATCTACAGTACAATCCACCGTGGAAACCATGTATCTTCAAAATGCCACTTTCTCTTTATCTAAGGAGAATATGAAACCTTTTCAGCTAATCCAATGGTTTTTAAATGGTTTCAGTTCGTTTAAGATGTAGAACTTTTATAAAGGAACACTTTCAGGCACATTCACAAAAGGATTGTGCAGCTTTTTCAGCTGCTAAACCTGCAAAAATAAGACAAAAAGACGCTGTTTACTTCTCAAATTGCCTGCAAAACGGTGAAATGCACCAATGACTATGCTGCCGAGCAAATAATGTCTTGGTGCTCCTCTGTCCTATTTGTACATATGCATTTATACGTATTTAAATTAAGTAATATGAATGCATTTGGTGCAAAATTGGCCCATTTCTAAGCAAATAAGCCTCATTTGCAATTCACAAAGATCAAGCTAATACAACTACATGCAGCTCCAGTAAGATTCTTAACATTTTAAGACATTTAGTTTTTTATAAATCTGACCTTGATACAGACAGCGTTTGCATAATTCACGGAGCCATCAGTTGCTAGAATCCATTATTTGTGAATTTGCCCAACAGTCTTTCCATTCATATTTTTTTTTAAAAATCACCAAAATTGGAAATACATGGTTTTCTTTGGATGGTGGGTGAAATTTAACATTGCATCACAGTTGTACAAATCATGGTAAAAATTTAATAAAATGACCTTCCAGTGAGCTAAAATGTAAAGTAAGCAGCTAATGTGGAATGCTAAGTGAAGTATTGTACTTTACATTAAGGGGTTGTTGCATTATGGGAAATGTAGGACAATTTTGACAATTTCTTATTGTAATTTATTATTGGGAATGTGAATGATTTTGCAGATATTTAGTTGTAATACAAAGTATTAGACGAAGTAAATTCTGACCTGCCGGTGACCCTTAAGTTAAACGCACAGTATTTAAATTCTGCCACCAGGGGTCACTCTCTCAAAACAATGACAAAATACGAACTTTGATGAAGTAGCATGGGATCATGTTGTCTTTATTATTTCTTCATCTTTACGTTTTTTTCACTTTTTGTTTGTTGTAATTCACGTTTGCTAACGTAACGTTACCTTGATGACCTAAAATTAGAGGAGTCCACTAACCACCAGCTACTGTCGCTAATGTTAGCCCAGTTATCAATTATCTGTTTATTATAACATTACTGTACAAATCTGCCTGGTGGCTGATATTAGCCTCTTGTCATAGATCGATATTGAACTATTATATGAATAAATTAGGTCTCTCCTGGATTAATGTGTTGCTAAATGGCAGCAGGAAATGAAAAAATGATGCTGTGCGGCAGAAAAATGCTATATTATTGTGAAATTGTATGATTGACAACTACGTTCTGAGATATTTTTAGAGATATTTAGAGCAGCTAGATGGCGTCAAGATTATATGATTTAATTGACAGTTGAGCAACTGAAACGCTTTGTTACCTTAAATAAAATAACAGATTCCTCTGGGGTTAAATTGTTGGGAAGATTTGTGTTAATGTACGTATATACAGACATTCAACAAGATATGACTTAGATCTTGTCTTTTTTTGACATTTTAATCAGGAAATGTTACATTTTAGTCAGAAGGGTTCATTCTCTGGGGATTTAAAAGATTTAAACCTAATTTTGATTGTGAAAACAACATTTCCATAACCGATAGTCCATCCAATAGTTGCTGAGATATTTCAGCTTATACCGGACTGACCGAGGGACTTTGTTATCCATAGAGTCATGCTGCAAGTGTGACTGAAATTGTTAAGCTTTATCACCGTCTCCGTCTATGTAAAGACAGACTGACTCGTCGCAGTTGTTGAATCAATATGTACAAGACAAAGTTTACCGCACACTGTATGTACGCAGCATCTGGTCACCATTCTGCCTTGTTAAGCCGGGGATCAGTCGGCACGAGCAAAGTAAACACTGACGGCTCAACGTGCTCCAGGAATAGTGTCTGCTCTGCAGTTATTTGTGCACTGACCTGAACTAAAACCTCATTCTTACCACAGAAAAATGCCTCACTGGAAGTATGTTGTGCATGTCACAAACTGTGAAATGTGTCTGAACTATTTTAATAATAATAGTAATAATAAAAATAATAAATGAAACATCCCTGAGGTGTTAAAACCAGCCCATTACAACACATTTAATCAATAAAAGAAACAAAAAAAGCATCAGTTTTGACTGCAAAAAGCTCAAGAATAAGAAAAAATATATCTTCAATTTGGAGTATTTCTTTTGAAATAGTCTGTAAATAAATAACTCACCATTAATCTTGTCCTGGCACCTGCAATAAAAACAGATCACCAAAAGATGGAGACACTTTATTCCCATTTAACATGATTCCTCAGGCATTGTTTGGTGTCTTGAGCCAATAAAAATATAAAATCTGAAGCTGTTTTATTTGTTCACCCATATTTATATCCTGAATAAAGCACCTTTTTTATCGACTAACAACAAAAAAGAGGCAAAGATATTGTATGACTCAGTAAAAGTTTGTGCAACAGCTTTTTGAGAAACTGAAACCTGATATTATTAATATAATTTTTTGTTGCTTAACAGAGGGTATAATATATATATGCAGTTATTTTTTCTATATAAAAAAGAATAGGCATACAACCTTGTCACAATTGCTAAAAATGGAGAAAAATTCATGCATTTAACCCAAGATGCTTAATTTTAACTAAAATCAGATGCACAGAGCTGATAATGAAATGCTGCTTATTAACAATGCAGTCACTCACCAATTCAACTGTAAAAATCACATTAGCATCGGCTCGCAGCTTCAGCTGAAAGCCAAAAGCCAGAATAACACAGGTCTGACATTTGGGCCTTTTTTTTAAAAAAATGATAAAAGCCTGCGAGTTAAAAATGGACCACATCAAAATCCACCTTTTTTACTCCTGTCAGCGGCGCAGTAATCAGCAGCAGCTGGTATGTTCGTGACATTTGCAGAAATCCCTGAAGCAGGGTTAGAGTTACTGTGGTGCATGTGTGACTTTCAGCACGGGGAGGCTTACATACGAGCGCTGAAGGTAACCTCCAAGTGACGAGAAAGTACAAAGAGGGAGGACGGGTGGTGCTCAAGGAGCTGACAGGTTGTTGTTTGCACTAAGTGGACAGCAAGGGACACACACGGTCTAAAACCTTGACTATATTTTCAGTCAAATTGCAGGGTTGTTCACTCAGAATGGATAGGCTTGTTTTGGTGGCAAAAATATAAGATTAGACCAACAATCTTAAGGTTATAGCTTAATTCCACAGCTACAAAGCCCAAATGTGGCAGCTACATTTAGCTAATACTGAGTTAAGGACTTTTTCACATCAGTTTTACTGTATAAAAGTTAATATTTGCTTTTAAAACTTGCTAAAACAATCTGCAATGACTGCATTCCAGCCAGTTAAAGCTAGCCAACGAGCTAACATTAGCCAAAGCTAATTCACAAACTTTTTTTCCTGCTTCCACGAAACTTAAATAAAAATGTAGGCGCTCCAACATATTCGTAGTTTAGTTGTTTTCATACCACATAAATAAGGCAGTAGCTAAATCTAATCATAATTGAGAATAAGGCCAGAAAACAACCTTGGTTATATTTAAATATTAGTAAATCTAATCAAGACTAGAAAACTTTGTTTTACCCTCAAATATACATTTTACACATATAACATGGTGATTTATTTTTTAATTATTTAACTTCTTTTTGGGATAAAACCTTAAAAGTACTGATAGCTGAAAGCTGATAGCTGGGGTTTTATTGGTTATTCTTTATTATTATATGGAAATAAGATAAGATATTGATGATAAACGGACACTGAAGTGATGTCTATTAAAGTTAAGGCAGAAAAACAGCATTTACACATATTTAAAGGAACACTAAAATGCTTAATTGAATGTTCTGCTACTTTATTCCCATAAGCAAAATCTAAACATGCATCCATCATATTAGACTTGCTTTTCTCATAACTGGCACATTAAGTAATTTCCATATAAATAGGATTTTAAAGTTTTGATTTTATTACTTAATGGGAACAAACGTACATATCCTCTGCTTTACTGCTGGATATTAAGAGATGATTTGATGTATTTTCAAGATGACAACCTGCTGTTCACACTTGCTCCCGTGCACTGCTCCCCCTAATATGATGAGATCTCATGTTACAGACACTCTCCCATGCTTATTCTAAATGTAGTAACTAAGCTGTTGTCATGTGTTTCTACGCATGCACACACCTGACACCGTTATGTGTTAACTTGTAAACAAGGCAGACAAGCCAGACAACTTCCCTCAAGGTGGCTGGCTATCGCTAACCTTGGCATGGAACACACTGAATGAGATATGCTGCAGACAAATTATGGTTTCAATAACAATTGGTGTTTCAACTCAGAAGCAGCTGGATAAAGTTGTATTTGTTGTGAATTAGTGTTTATACCACCAGGATTTAAACATTATCCATAAAAATCTTCGTTCTCTAATATCAAGTTAATTGTCTCTCTATATTAAGCCTACTTGAATTGGTGGTGTGCCACAGGGTTCGATTCTGGGCCCATTTCTGTTCTCTTTGTACAATTTCTAACAAAGCCAATATATTAATATTTTTATAATCTAATCATTATGCTTAAGTGGTTTGACAATTTCTATTAATAAAGTGTTAAAATGATTTGCTATTTGTAGGACAAAACTGGCAGCTTTTACAAGCCACCTAAGACAAAAATCTGAAGAATGGAATAAATGTGACAGTTTAAATTATTATCGTGAGCCTTATTTCCTGTTTTCTTTGTTGCACTTTTTGTTTTTAATCAACAATGAAGGAATTCCATAGCCAGGTTTTGTATTTTCATACATTTATTACCCTATTTAGTATATTTTTCAGTGTAGTTATGCAGTTGTTGGGTTTTCCATTGGATAACAGAGATTATGTTTTTATGTTTATACCCCAAAAGTAATGTTAACTCCTTATAGAAGGATTCTCTGATTATTTAATGGAAAAAATAACTTATTTCGAGGACCTGAGTCAGTAAAAAGTGGATGTCGCCATTGAGTTCTTGTGGTTATTGCTGCTTCTGTAATCTAACTTCCCAATGGAAACCATTAGACTTTCACAGCAGCACAGAAGGTCATTTTTAAATCTAGTCTTTACATAATGAGTCTTACAAATCTCATCTACCGATTACATTACAGGTTATGTCAGAGAAAACTTTAGTACTTAACCTTGAGAACCCAGGAATTAAATTATTTATTATCCGACAGCGATAGGAAGGACACATATCCCACATATGTTTGTGTTGCAGAACTTACTAAAGACAACTTAAGTGGAGTTCCCTATTTTAAATAATCTGATTGGTGTAACTGGGCAAAAAGTTCATTTTCTCACGCACAAAAAAAGTAATGTCAACACTGTACTGACATCTGTCTGGACTTTAATCCAGGAGTTAATCCAAGCAAGGTGCCTTGGAGGCGAATGAGCAGGTGGTCCAGGATGAACATGAAGGTCATGATGCATCATGGAGACACAGTTACATATGCTTTATACCCATAAATCCACACAATAACTGTCTTTAAATTAACATTTTCACTCTCAATGCATCGATTAAACATGAGAGGACTACGTCAGGTGTCGTCCTGCTGAGCAGCAAACACAACATAAACGTTAAGTAGCTAATGACAGTTCTTGACAGTATTGGAAGGCGTGTAAAAATAGTGCTTGAGGATCATCACCTGTCGCTGCTGACATGTTCCCATTATCACCACAAGATCCTGCGCCATATTTAAGTGTAGAGCAGAGATCGATAATGCGACTTGATTGACATTTAGAAAGGAGTGACATTGCCAAGTTTGGAGCGTCCGGTTTGCTTCAGCAGCACATTCGTCTTGATAAAAGGAGCCTCAACCTCCTGCTGGTGTTCACTTAGAGTCCTGCCATTCACTGATCGTTGGTAAGATCCATCACTTTCTCTGGCTTCTGTCAACATTGGTGTCTGATTCAACCCTGCTGGGGTGTGTAAACCCGGTAAGTGAGATACAAATTATTCAAGAAATCTTTTGACTTGTTTAATTAATTGCACTGAATCACCTCTTGTTGTTTTTTAATCTTCAGATATCAATATGAGCAGTGATGCTGAGATGGCCCAGTTTGGGCCGGCGGCCGTCTTTCTCCGCAAACCGGAAAAAGAGCGAGTCGAGGCCCAGAACCGGCCGTTTGATGCCAAAACCGCCTGCTTTGTACCGGATGCCAAGGAGCTGTACATCAAAGGTGTCATCCAGAACAAAGAGGATGGCAAAGCCACGGTGAAGACTGAAGCTGATGAGGTAAATATGTCTGTTTACAGCTGGAATACTGCGGATAAATAATGATTCATCCAAAACAGTGATATTATATTGGGCAGAAGTGAACTGGAAAAGTGGCTACCAAGGTGGGAAAGTATAACGTTATGACAAGCAAGAACAAAGTAGAAAGGGCTGGGGTTAGCTGGTTAGCATGCTAATTTCAGTAGATATCTCTGCAACATAATTCATGGAGGTCTTTCACGTTCGGGTGATAATGTTAATTTGTAGAATGTTTTAAACTAAAACTAATTCCAGCCTCATCTGGTTCGGTCCTTTACTTGTTTAGTTTGTAACACAAATTTATTCTATGATACTATTTTTCTTTCCTTGTTGATAATTCATATCAGATCTGCAAGCAGGGACAATCAATATTTATTTCATCCTCGTCTTCTCTCTTTATTTTCCAGATTGTAACCGTGAAGGAGGAGGACTGCCATCCCATGAATCCCCCGAAGTACGACAAGATTGAGGACATGGCCATGATGACGCACCTCAACGAGCCCTCTGTGCTGTTCAACCTCAAAGATCGTTATGCAGCGTGGATGATTTATGTGCGTAATAAGAGGAAACACTCTCATCTCTTTTATTTGATTCTCCCTCTCTTACCTCACACCCTGTATGTTCTGATCTGCAGACGTACTCTGGGCTCTTCTGTGTAACCGTGAACCCGTACAAGTGGCTGCCGGTGTACGACCCAAAGGTGGTGGCGGCCTACAGAGGGAAGAAGCGCATGGAGGCGCCGCCACATATCTTCTCCGTCTCTGATAACGCATATCAAAATATGCTTACAGGTGAGAAACGGGAAGGAGTTGTTTGAGCCTTTTGCAGAAATAAAGAGCCTTTGGGTTCAAACTCAGAAAAATAACGTGTTTTTTTTTTATCATTAATTTAATAAAAGTTTGTTGACATGTCATAATTTAGACAGTTTCAACAAAATTATACATAAAAAGTTATCAACTGCAGCTTTATTCTAAATTTGAAAAGAAACACATGTTTCTCCCTCACATAAAGACATTTTAATGAAAAAATTCATCCCAAAGTATTCTTAATTAAGAGTTATACACTGAATAACTCACTTAATCTAATTAATTTTGGACATGCAAATGCTTTATTTTGGCCTATTTTTGAATGAGACCTATAGAATCAAGTGATTTTGATGAAATATATCACTATTTCAAAAGCTATTTTGTTACATCACACATAATTTGTTCCAGGACCTTTGGAAATTTGAAAATCAAATGATAATTTCTGTTTTTGCAGTTTCTGGCTATGATAAATGCTGTTGTTTTAACCTCTTAAAACCCATCTGCCTGATGACTGACTGATGTAGTTTCAATCGTAACTGCAGAAACTACAAGATGTTACCTTTCAAATGAAGCTGGGTTTATTAGAAAATTAGTTGCTGATAATAACACGATCTTTAAGCCATTTAATTGAGAAAAAACTGTCACTAAACCTGTTTATTTCCATCACCGACAGACCGTGAGAACCAGTCCGTCCTGATCACGTGAGTTGTGTTGCACATTAGTAAAAATGCTAAATCTACAGTGTGATTCTTCTTCTTCATGTGTCTTTCTGTTTCCTGTGTTCACAGCGGAGAATCTGGTGCAGGGAAGACTGTCAACACCAAACGTGTCATCCAGTACTTTGCGACAATCGCAGTGGCTGGAGGCGACAAGAAAGAGCACTCCTCGGGCAAAATACAGGTAATCCCTCAACAGGATACACACGCAGAGGAAGAAAAAAACAGAACAGGATTTAAAATGAAGGTGGCTGTGTTTCCAGGGGACGCTGGAAGATCAAATCATTTCAGCAAATCCTCTGCTGGAGGCTTTTGGGAACGCCAAGACCGTAAGGAATGATAACTCCTCACGATTTGTAAGTATGAGCTCTTAAAATAAGATTCAATCAAGGGATTCAGGAACTTGTCCAACTTGTATTTTCTCTCTAAGTTCTTTATTTCACTGCATTTTTGTGCCGTTTCTCAGTGGATTCAATATTTTTTATAGGGTAAATTCATCAGAATTCACTTCGGAACCACAGGAAAACTGGCTTCCGCTGATATTGAAACCTGTACGTTTTTTTCCACATTAGAAGTTTTAATTATATGTATTTACTTTTACTTGAAATTCATATTTTGATGTACATACTTGGTGTAGATTTGCTGGAAAAGTCGAGAGTGACATTCCAGCTGTCTGAGGAGAGGAGCTACCACATCTTCTATCAGATCATGACCGGCCACAAACCGGAGCTCATAGGTACGACGAGGACATTAAATCCGGCAGATGAAGATATTTTCAATCCAGAAAATGAGAAATTATTTTTGTTTCTCTCTTCAGAAATGCTTCTCATAACAACAAACCCGTATGACTTCCCGATGATCAGTCAGGGGCAGATCACTGTGGCGAGCATCGACGACAAAGAAGAGCTGGTGGCCACGGATGTGAGTCGTTTCTTTTAGTCAAAAACAAGCTTTTTATTGGCTTCTCCTAACTCTAATCTTAATGAAACAGACTGCTACTGATGTCCTGGGCTTCACCATGGATGAGAAGATGTCCATCTACAAGCTGACCGGAGCTGTGATGCATTATGGGAACATGAAGTTCAAGCAGAAGCAGCGGGAGGAGCAGGCGGAGCCCGACGGCACAGAGGGTGACTCCTCTTACTTTAGTCTTTTTCTTATCAACAGAAACCCACAGATGATGTTAAGAAAGTGTTTATCTGTTATTAGTTGCAGACAAAGTCGCTTTCCTCATGAACCTGAACGCTGCAGACCTGGTGAAAGGACTTTGCTACCCCAGAGTGAAAGTGGGGAATGAATACGTCACCAAGGGTCAGACGGTCCCACAGGTACTGAGACTGCACCGAGAGTTTACGAGAGATAACGCATCATGAGGTGTGCTATTATAGGAAAATAACGCACAAGGTGGAGGCAAAGAGGAGCTGAGCAGAGTGGCATTTTGTACCTGCAGCAAGACTACTAATTTAAATATCAAGATTCTTTAACATAGGGACACCTTATCATAATGGCAACCAATAATCGGGACAATTTGTCGTAGGAACTCCTTATCATAAGGACAACTTATTGCAAGGGCGACTAAACGTAAGGATGATTTTTTGTAAGGACGATTTCTTGTAAGAACAACTTATTGTTGGAACTCCTTATCGTTAGAACAACTTATCGTAAGGACGACTTATCGTAAGGACGACTTATCGTAAGGACGACTTATTGTCATGACTTCTTATCGTTAGAATAACTTATCGTAAGGACGACTTATCGTAAGAACAACTTATTGTCATAACTCCTTATCGTTAGAACAACTTATCGTAAGGACGACTTATCGTAAGAACAACTTATTGTCATAACTCTTTATTGTTAGAACAACTTATCGTAGGTACCCCTTTTTGTTAAGGGCAACTTATTGTAGAGACACCTTACTGTAGAAACTTCTTATCATAAGAACTCCTTATCGTAAGGACATTTTATTGAAGAAACAACTTATCGCAAGGACAATTTATTGTAGGAACTCCCTATAATAAGGACAACTTTTTGTTGAGACACCACATTGTAGGGACACTTTGTCTTAGCTCAGAAAGTTACAGCAGATTGGGGGATTCAATCCCTGTCTCCTTTTGTCCGCTTGTTAAAGTGTTCTTGAGCAAGACATTAAATCCCAAGTGGATCCTGATGGGAAAGAACCAGTAAAAATGTTGTCCATTTACAAGGGACGCACTGTTATATCGGCCAAACATCGGAATCGGCTGATGTTCACCTTGTTGGCTTCCATTGATTTTGAGTATCCAGTTTGGACAAGTTTAACAACCCTTTTTGTAATGAAATTGATTTTATTTTGTGTTCGTGATTCATGCTTCCTTTGACTCTTCTGGTCAGGTCACCAATTCAGTTGGTGCTCTGGCGAAGTCCGTCTACGAGAAGATGTTCTTATGGATGGTGATACGAATCAACGAGATGCTGGACACGAAGCAGCCGAGGCAGTTCTTCATCGGGGTGTTGGACATTGCTGGGTTTGAAATATTTGATGTGAGTTAACTTTTTTCAGTTGATGGTGTCGATTCCCAGTTTTATGTTGATTCGTCATGAGTGGATTGTCGTCACAGTACAACAGCATGGAGCAACTCTGCATCAACTTCACCAACGAGAAGCTGCAACAGTTTTTCAACCACCACATGTTCGTGTTGGAGCAAGAGGAGTACAAGAAGGAAGGCATCGACTGGGAGTTCATCGACTTCGGCATGGACTTAGCGGCCTGCATCGAGCTCATTGAAAAGGTAGGATTATTCTGCTGCACGTCTGCTGTTTTAACTCGTTTTAAGCACCATAATTAATGTGCAACACACCCAACAGCCGATGGGGATCTTCTCCATCCTGGAGGAGGAGTGCATGTTCCCCAAGGCCTCAGACACGTCTTTCAAGAACAAACTCTACGACCAGCATCTTGGAAAAAACAACGCTTTCCAAAAGCCGAAGGTGATCAAAGGGAAACCCGAGGCTCACTTCACTCTGGTGCACTACGCCGGCACGGTGGACTACAACCTCACCGGCTGGCTGGAGAAGAACAAAGACCCTCTGAACGAGTCGGTGGTGCAGCTTTACCAGAAGTCATCAATGAAGCTGCTGCAGTACTTGTATGCTTCATTTTCTGGCACTGAAGGAGGTACAGCACACTTCACGTCAAATACAAGAAGTCTGAGTGTGGAGATCGGGTTTCACAAGTTCACAATTATCAAATAACTCTTCTTCTGTCTTTGCAGAATCGGGCGGAGACGCTGGTGGCAAAAGTGCAAAGAAAGGAGCGAAGAAGAAGGGCGGCTCGTTTCAGACGGTGTCCGCAGTTTTCAGGGTACAGCAGTGACAATAATCTGTGTAGATGTGACTTTGTTGATTGAAAAGACGTAATGACGATTGTTTTCCCTGCAGGAAAATCTCGGAAAACTGATGACCAACCTGAGGAGCACCCACCCTCACTTTGTGCGTTGTCTGATTCCGAATGAGATCAAAACACCAGGTACGAATTCAGGAGGAACTGAGGATTAAAAACATGATGTCGCAGTTAGGAATGTCACAAGAACTATTACTTCAGTACCAAGTCGATGTCTAAATTCTGAAAGTGTACGGTACGGTGGAGGGAGACTTTCCCTCCAAACCTAACAGAAGTTTTCAGCCTGCGTGCACATTTTTAGTCTAACATTGCTGAGGTTAGTTAGATAAGTTAGCGGACTTCCAAGTCTCCACTGCACCTTTTTATCTGCTCTGCACGGGAAACAAAATGGAGAGAAAATGGAGGGAAAGATACTCACAGAAAAATAAGAGACATGGATGTAAGTACGGCTTTATGAAGACGGTTTTAAAGGCGTAGATAACCATGAAATCTGGCGGTCAGGATGAATGAAATAATGTTACGATTGTAACTACGGTTCTATGAATTCTTGACGATCACCAGAGTTCATCGTCATCCGAATATTTCAGAATAAAAAGGTCAGATAAAATAAAATGCACTTTATTGTTTTGTTTTTTCTGGAATCAAACTGAGTCTCAAGAATCATGGATTTCACTGGTATCGACTACGATGTTTCTGTTATTGTTTGTCTGATTCACTTCATGCTGACGTCCCTGCAGGTATCATGGACAACCACCTGGTGATCCACCAGCTGCGCTGTAACGGCGTGCTGGAGGGAATCCGGATCTGCAGGAAGGGATTCCCCAGCAGGATCATTTACGCTGACTTCAAGCAGAGGTCAGGACTGATTCCTCCCTGAAACACAAATACAGCTAATATAAATTATGAATCCATCTTTATCAAATTTGAACAGATACAAAATCCTGAATGCCAGTGCGATCCCAGAGGGACAGTTCATCGACGGGAAGAAAGCTGCGGAGAAGCTTCTCGGATCGATCGACCTCGACCACACTCAGTACAGATTCGGGGCCACAAAGGTGAAGTTAGTTAGTCACATGTGACGAGTTTTACCTGGGCAGCTTTAAGTACCTGTAATAATTAGTAAGGTCGTCTGTGATATAACTTCTGTGCCTCACAGGGTTAATCACTGAAAAGCTTTTGGAAACACTGCAAATAGACTTAAGTCTTTTTAAGCTTTGATTCATTTGAATGGAATGGGTGCATTTTTTTTTGCAAAAGTTTATAATTGCAGATTTTCAACAAAATAAGATAATAATATAATAATAAAAATAATATAAAAATAAAATTTAGTAAGCATTTTTTTGGCTTGGGCTATTTCTTGTAAGATGCTATGATTCTCAATTTAATTGTTGATTTTTTTATTTATTTTTATTAATCCTTGTACCAAACCCAATTTGTCCTAATCATGCTTGGTAATCTAAAAAAAAAAAAAGGTAACAGAATTTACAAGAGATTATCAACATTCCCCGCAAAATAAAAATTTATAAAATAATAATAATTAAAAAATAATAATAAAATAAAAATTTTATCAGCAATACATTTTGAAACTGTGAATAATATACCCAGAATATTCAGGGGAAAATAATGTAATAATTAAATTAAATACAAATTTGACTGGATGCTTCATGTCTTCATGATGTTTCAGGTTTTCTTCAAAGCCGGGTTACTCGGCACTCTGGAGGAGCTGCGAGATGAAAAGCTCGTGTCTCTGGTGACGCAGACTCAGGCGCTGTGTCGCGGTTACCTCATGAGGAAAGAGTTCTCCAACCTCATCGCTCAGAAGTAAGATAACAACCAGAAATAACCATCTGAAACGACAGAAACTGAACTAATGTGGCTGAAACCTGCTGATCTGTCACAGAGACTGCGTCTGGATCCTGCAGTACAACCTGCGAGCCTTCATGAACGTGAAGCACTGGCCCTGGATGAAGCTGTTCTTTAAGATCAAGCCGCTTCTGAAGAGCGCTGAGACGGAGAAGGAGATGGCCACCATGAAGGAGGACTTCGTCAAATGTAAAGAGGACCTGGTGAAGTCGGAGTCCAAGAGGAAGGAGCTGGAGGAGAAAATGGTTTCTCTGCTGCAGGAGAAGAACAACCTCCAGCTGCAAGTGCAATCTGTGAGTGAAACAAACACAACACCATGCAAACGATCGTTCATCAGCTTCAATTCCTGCTGCTTTTCTTCTTCTCAGGACTCAGAGAATCTGTGCGATGCAGAGGAGCGATGTGAAGGACTCATCAAGAGTAAGATCCAGCTGGAGGCCAAACTGAAGGAGGTGACGGAGCGGCTGGAGGACGAGGAGGACATGAACGCCGAGCTGACCGCCAAGAAGAGGAAGCTGGAGGACGAGTGCTCCGAGCTGAAGAAAGACATCGACGACCTGGAGATTACTCTGGCCAAGGTGGAGAAGGAGAAGCACGCCACGGAGAACAAGGTCTGTGGTTTGTGTCTCAAAAAAATGTCACATTTCACTTGGATTTGTTTGTGTAAAGTTTGCTGTTTTTTAACTGAACCTCCTAAAACCCTGCTCCCATTTCTGGCCCTGCTCCTTTTTCTCTCCTTCAGTTGCCATTGTTGTTTTGTGTATTTTAAATCGCCAAAAATCATCCAGATTCTCTTCCCATAATGAATCCTTTGGCGCAGCCTTAATTTTTAATTATTCTGCATTAAAGCACCACGACAGCATGACACTTCATAATTAAAATAACACATTTTGGAGGATTTCTTCACCTCCTTGCTCTCTGAGTGCTTCCTGCTGGTGGTTTTTGTTTGTGATTAACGTGCAGTGATGTGTGTGTGCCGCCTCCTGCAGGTTAAAAACCTGATGGAGGAGCTGGCTGCTCAGGATGAAAACATCGGCAAGCTGACGAAGGAGAAGCGAGCGCTGCAGGAGGCTCATCAGCAGGCGCTGGACGACCTGCAGGCCGAGGAGGACAAAGTGAACTCGCTGAGCAAAGCTAAGGCCAAACTGGAGCAGCAAGTGGACGACGTGAGCCGCTGCCGCCGCTGCAGGATAACACTCTCACTGTGACAGCGTTTTAATTAACTTTGTGCAATTTGCTTTTGCAGCTGGAGGGTTCACTGGAGCAGGAGAAGAAGATCCGCATGGACCTGGAGCGAGCCAAGAGGAAGCTGGAGGGGGACCTGAAGCTCACTCAGGAGTCCCTGATGGACCTGGAGAACGACAAACAGCAATCTGAGGAGAAGATTAAGAAGTAAGCTCAGTGCTCTGGGTGTGTGTGTGTGCAGCGTGCACGAGGATGATGAGTGACACTGATGTGTCGTCCTTGCAGGAAAGAGTTTGAAAACAACCAGCTGCTCAGCAAGATCGCAGACGAGCAATCGATCAACAACCAGCTGCAGAAGAAGCTGAAGGAGCTCCACGTGAGGAAACTCAGAGAGAAGTCGTGCATCTGTCAGACAGACACCAAACCTCACGTGTGCTCTTTGTTTCCAGGCTCGGATCGAGGAGCTGGAGGAGGAGGTCGAGGCCGAACGGGCCGTCCGAGCGAAGATCGAGAAGCAGCGCTCCGACCTCTCCCGCGAGCTGGAGGAGATCAGCGAGCGGCTGGACGAGGCCGGAGGAGCCACCGCCGCGCAGGTGGAGGTGAACAAGAAGCGCGAGGCCGAGTTCCTGAAGCTGCGGCGCGACCTGGAGGAGTCGACGCTGCAGCACGAGGCCACGGCCGCCGCGCTGCGCAAGAAGCAGGCGGACAGCATGGCGGAGCTCGGCGAGCAGATCGACAACCTGCAGAGAGTCAAACAGAAGCTGGAGAAGGAGAAGAGCGAGCTGAAGATGGAGATCGACGACCTGTCCATCAACATGGAGACCGTCGCAAAAACCAAGGTTCTCTGTTCAATTCACATCTGTTTTTTCTTTTGTTTAAAAAAACATTTTTAGTTTTTATATTTTTTCATTCACTTTTTTATTTTTTAATTATTTTTCAAATAATTCTTTGCTATTTATTTTTTTATTTCTTATTTTTTGTCATATTTTGTATATATATTTTATATTTGATACAAGCAATTCAATTGTTTTTTGTTTTTTTAATACATTTTTAAAATATTTTTTCAGATTGTTTTTTGTTTTAGTTTTAGTTTTTATATTTTTTCCATTCACTTTTTTTTATTTTTTTAAATATTCTTTCAAATCGGTTTTTTTTTTTTAGGTTTTTAAATTTAATATTTTTTATATATATTTTAGATTTAGTACAAGCAATTGTACTGGTTTTGGTGTTTTATATATATATTTTTTTGAAATATTTTCTTTCAAATATTTTTTGTTTTTATATATATATTTTTTTTATATTTGTTTTTGTATTTTATACAGGCAATTCAATTCACATCTGTTTTTTGTTTTTTATGAATTTCTTTTTATATTCTCTTTATATTCTTCAGTGTTTTATGTTTTTAATATTTTCTAAAGTCTGTTTTTTACTTTCCTGTTTTTATATTATTATTGAGCTGATTTACTTTTAAACGTGTTCAGGTGAACCTGGAGAAGTCGTGTCGCTCTCTTGAAGATCAGCTTCTGGAGTTAAAGACGAAGAACGATGAAAACATGCGGCAGATTTCTGATCTGACCAATCAGAGGGCTCGTTTCCAAACGGAGAACGGTGATTTTTTTCCTCCTTTTATTTAAATTTATAAAGAGTCTTAATCACTGTTAGAAGAAGATATTTAGATCCTTTACTTTAAAAAGTGCACAGTGTAATATCACCTG
Source organism: Serranus cabrilla (assembly GCA_903364295.1). Classification (NCBI taxonomy): domain Eukaryota; kingdom Metazoa; phylum Chordata; class Actinopteri; order Perciformes; family Serranidae; genus Serranus; species Serranus cabrilla. The sequence goes on from CAFUXE010000411.1 coordinate 889,530, forward strand.
TGACTCTTAATATTCTATAATATATTATAAGAGTAGTTTTATTTTTACTAATGCTTTATTTTCGACTCAACTTTTTTTAAAGTTTCATGATGATATCTTATACTTTTGTACCTGTATATGTGTGCTTCAGTAATATTTAATGTAATTATTCTAGTTTCAATTAAATTTTCCTTGTCTGGCTTTTTCCAGCTGAATATTCCCGACAGATGGAAGAGCGGGAGAGTTTAATCTCCCAGCTGACGAGAGGAAAACAGGGATTCACGACTCAGATCGACGAGTTGAAGCGTCTCATCGAGGAGGAGACGAAGGTGACAAACACACACAAACTCCTGCTTCATGTTTTACTTCCTGCTTTCTAACTGCTGCTTCCTGCAGGCGAAGAACGCGCTGGCTCACAGCGTGCAGTCGTCCCGACACGACTGTGAGCTGCTGCGGGAGCAATACGAGGAGGAGCAGGAGGCCAAAGCGGAGCTGCAGCGCTGCCTGTCCAAGGCCAACAGCGAGGTCGCTCTGTGGAGGAACAAGTACGAGACGGACGCCATCCAACGCACCGAGGAGCTCGAGGAGGCCAAGTAAATAAAATAAAATCTACATGTTGGACATCAGACACAATGAGAAACACACGCATTACATTTTTTATTTCTAAAAATTAGCTTTTTTTCTTTATTTCTTCTCAAGAAGCCACATTTTATTTATTTATTTACTTACTGATTTCATAATTTTATTTTTTATTATTATTTATTATTATTATTTTATTATTATTGTTATTTGTTTTATAATTAGATGAAATATGAAAAAAA
>CAFUXE010000411.1:921233-939005 GCA_903364295.1 Serranus cabrilla
CTCTGGTTTCCGACTTCCTTTTGTCTTTCATTTTAAGTGGGAAGAAATTTGCTCCAGGAGTTCCTGAGATATTGTATTCATGAGGTCACGGTGACCTTTGACCTTTGACCTCGAAAAATGGAATTAGTTCATCTTTGTTTCTAACAAGGAATTTCATAAGAATGGACAGAATATTTTCTGGGACACAATAATTAACTACATGATATTGTTGGGTTTTTCTTTTTTTTGCAAAATACAGAAATATACAGTAAAACTTGTGATTTATTTACAAAGATATTGTTTTCTTGATGTGATATTTTGTGTGAGAAAAGAAATGCCTGGAAGATTTTTCTGGGACACAATAATTAGTTTTGCAAATACAGAAATGTAAAGTGCTTTTTTCCCTCAATTTTCCATATTTTTCCATCATCTTTGGAGTCACATTATTCTCTTTTCTCCAAAGTTCACTGGGTTGTTGTGGGAATGTTTTCTCCCTATAAATCCTGCAAATTAAAACAGATCAGGCTGCTTATTAGCAGAGCTGACACGGAGCTCCGGGTTATTTATACGATCTGTAAGATCTCGTCCACATTCATGCAGAATATAAGCTGAATATTCCCTTTGATTCCCCCCAACGTGTTTGCAGGGTCTTACTGCTGCTGTCCTGCTGGATGAAGCAGGCTGAGGTGATTAGTGTCGGACACCGACGGGCAGACAGCCTTTAAAAGTGGATTTGAAGAGGATTGATTATATTCCTTTTAGAGGATTATTGTGAGCAGCTGCTGCGGAAATAAAGCCTGAGTGGGTACAGTTGTTTTAACAATGAGCCTGAAGCGGCGCTCCAAAGTAAACAGCAGTGTATTGTTATTGGTGTGAGTTAACCAATCACAGCTCGCGGTGCAGACTCAATCGGGCTAACGTTTCAGCTGAAGCTTTTGTTGGAGGTTAAAGCGTCCCGCGGCTGTCATGTCACAGCAAGGTGAGCTCGGGACAGGACGGTAACAAAGCCTGCAGGTTTAGGTTTCACTTTAACTGCACTGTTGATATCAGCAAACATTTCTTTAATCAGAGTCTCTTTGAACTCATGTAACACCTTGTTTTTCCTTCACAAAACACTCGTAAACATCAGAAAACACCAAACCTTTTAAACCATTACGGTCTTCCTTTCAGCTGCTCATAAAACTCGATCATGTGCGGGTTTTTATTTTAAGATCGCTTTAACAGTTACAGGAAAGAAAAGGAGAAGGATGGAAAGTTAGTGAGTCGATAAAAAGGGGAAGTTATGGCGCTCAATCGTCAGGGGTCACCAGCTTTAGTGAGACTGAACTCCTGAAGAGAGTTTGATATAATCTCAGATATATAAATGTGAATAGTTCACAGTTTAAGGCAAGACACTGTTGAATTGTAGATAATTAACTGTAACACGTCTAATTGTTCTGAGCTGCTTTCTGCATCAGCTGTTATTGTGTTTTCACCAGAGAGGGACGACCTTTGACCCTCATCAATCACTACAGATGCTGCAGTATTGACAGTGCATAGAAAGCAGAACATCTAGAAGGTGCTGCAGGGCAAAATATTACAAATTATAATACACCGGAGAGCCGCTGTTGTATTTTGACTCCCTCAGGGGGTTCAGTCGGAAAGTAGAGCAGGTAGATCTGAGAAATAAACATCCAAATCATAATGAAGTCGTTTATTTTTTTCTGTCTATAAAAGAGAGATCTCTCACTCAGTTGTTGTTTTTTTTATCATCATGAGATAAACTAAATCTTGTATGTGGTTGCTTCCCTCGCCTCCTTTTAGTGTCTCGAGTCTTTGAAGTTGTAAGTCATTCATTTTGATCTTGTCTAGGATTTTTTATTATTTTTTTCCAGTGAGACATCCAACTGCTTTTGATCCATTTTTTTCATAAATGACTGTGTGACAAAAATAACCTAAATAACTTTCTTTTCTTTTTTTGGGGCTTTTATTTAGAACAAAGCTGCCTTGTGCAGCAGTGACAGAATGATGAGGAGAAAATGCTCATCAGAGAAACATAACAAAGATGTTTTGATTAATTTATTAAACCCTTTTAATTCTGTGTGGAAAAAGAGACTACTAGGCATAAAAAGCCAAATTTTCACATGTTCATAGCCTCCACACATTGCAGAATTGTATTTTGGGTATTTAATCAAGTGAGTGTTTGAAATTATATATAGCATTTTTAAATATGAGGGTTTAAAATATTTATAATAACAATAATATATGTGGTCATTGCACCACCTGCTGGTATCAGAAAGAAGTGTGGTTTTAGTGGTACTATGTAAGTTTTATATAATTATGAAAATTATAAATATAATGTTTAAGGTGAGTGGCGGATATAAAAATTGTAGTTTATAGCTATAAACTACAATTTGTACTCCACAATGTCAAGTTCCGCATTCTCAAAGCCGTTGGCCCTGCTGCAATCTGATTGGTTGTTTTCTAAGTGCTGTTATCTGATTGGCTCGTAGTTGTCAGGCAAACATTAGTTCTACTTTTAACGGAGATAGCCGGCTAGCTAACGACACGGATTACCTTCAACGTTACACATTAAAATATCCGTTTTTAGAAGAAAAAAGTTGGATAAACTAAATTCATAAGTTCTCACAAACCGTGAGATGTTCATATTAACCGAACATAAACGATTTAAGGTGGAGCGGTGGCTCAGGACAAAATGGCTAAGCTAACTGCTAGCTAGCTTCCTGGGAAGACGTTTGTTTTCCGACATCGCCAAGAACAGCCTTTCAGGATTTGAAGCATGTTTCTGGGAGGATTACTAACAACGCAGCGGGACAACGCGGTAATTTTCGGCTAAACATAGCAGTGCTAGTACTCTGCCATAGTCAGACCTGCTATAACACTGGACAATGGTTAGCCAACCAGACTGACAGCAGTATGACACCAGCTAAGGAGGACAGGTATGTGCTCAGTTGTTTTAAAGGTGAAATTGTGTCATTTTCTGATGTTGCCCCACTATTGCTCCTACTGAATAACACAATTTCTACAAAACATGTAACTTTACAGTACTCGTGAATAAGCAGTTACATTTTCAGACTAATACTCAATTTGCAAGCACCGTACTTGTCATTACCATGCTTAAAAATCTCTTTCTCTTTGTTTTTGAGTGATTTAACTGCATTAAACTGGAGTTAAAAAGTCATACAATTCTAAAACACATTTAGGAATTATAATGAATACATAAAAAATATGCTTTACTCAAATGTAGCACCTGTGAGTGTATATAAATAAATAGATTTGGTTGTTGTATGTGTGATTATGTGAATGTATGTATGTCACTTCATTTGAACACATAAATTGACAAGTAAATGTTGAGATTGCTATCAATTAAGATGTTTATCTTGGTGCTTTAATAATATGTTTGTTTTAAACTTGTTTTTATTCTCTAATTGACTTGAATTGCTGTACATTCAGGTGACTTTTGTTGTGCATATCTACACACTGGAAAGTAACCTGTAACTCTAAAATCTTGCTAAAGTCTCTAAAAAGGCCTAGCAGTGTAATCACAAGTAGCCTCATTCTCCTGAGAGAGACAGACCTCATCTGTTTGAACTGAATATGACCGGACTATCACTCACTATATTCAGAGTCAATGAGATTTAACAGAAGAGAACAAGCAGCGAAGACAGAAAAGTCCTTGTTGTGTCGCTGTTCATCGCAGCTCTGTCTGACAGTGTCCTCTTTTGTGTTTCTGACACAGAGTGAGGACCACTGGACATTTCTGCTCAACAAAGACTCATAGAAAATGTCTTGATCTAACCCAAAGCATGCCTCACTGCCAGGCCTTTTTATTTTTTAACAAGTGGAAAAAGGGCTTGAAAGATTTTCAGTGTGTGTCCATTCCCTCTGAGCTGCGACCCTGCAGGCTTTGGACCATTGTGGACAGTAATGACATCTAATAATCCCTTCTGTCTTTTCATTCTTATTTCCAGTGGCGGGCTGACTGATACAGTTCTGCAGCACAACAGTGTAGCAGCATGGTAAGAATTTATTTTAATCTCCTTATTTGCTAATTAAACAAGTCTTTAGACCAGATAAAATTGAGTAATTAGAGCCAATACTCAACAGATTAGAGATGACTGTTTTAGGAAATATATTTATTTAAGTAAATAAAGCACACAGGGTTTTTACAATCCCCATCTTTTTCTCTTTTCTGCTGTATGTCTTAACTTGTTTACAGCCTTAGCAAAACACACAGTTTGCTTCTGGCTTTTTCAGGTTCACTCATGAAAGTTTGTGAACTTGAAGACGCTGGATGTGAAATGTTTTGTTCACTCTTAGAAAAAACCCTGTCTTATCTGATGCAGAAACAAAAACTTAGAGATCTGGTGTGTGATTAGATATTAATCTCTAAAAACTGGTTTGTGCTGCACTCTTTAATTCTTTTACATTGTGTTTACATGCAGGTTTGTTTACTTAATAGTGACACAGAGACTTTAGCCAACATGATGCTTGACTTAAAGCAGATTTTTACTGACTATTGCCTAAGGCCAGTGGCTAGAAAATAAAAAACTCTGAGACATGATTTACTGTAATTTCTTGTTAATATTTTTTCACGTGTGAATATTCTTAAGAACTAAAAGTTCATTATGCGTTGAAAGAGTGTGCAGTATAATCCTATAGTATTATCATTATATCAGAGGCATAACTTGGTCTTAAAATTACAATAATTCATAGTTTATTGCAATAATTTCTGGGATATTATCCTGACAGGCCTGGTGGGGAGTAAATAATTGCTTAAACTATTCAGATATGCAACAGTTGAAGAAGGATTTAAATGCTGTGGGGAAATAAAGATGGTTTAAAAAATCAGAATATAAAGTGATTCCAGTAAGTTTTATTGCCATTTTGATGATTAACAGGACTGTTATTCTGGCCATATTAATAAGAGCATATTCACTTTTCCTAAAATGGAACATCTTCTATCATGCGCTGCAGCTGTCAAAGTAGTTTGTACAGTCAGCTTTAAGATGCCAAATGTTTCTGAGGCTCACACAGTCTCTCCTCATTTAAGTCCTCTCCAAAGCTCTACGTCCCTCTGAGGAGCAGAAGCCAACCTGCCAGTCGGCTGAGTAATGTGCAGCTATATGCTCATTTAGCCTCTGTGAGAATAAAGGCCTCATTGCTGTTTCCAGGCCCTCTGCTTTAATTCTTTTTTTTATCAGCATCCTGTGTGGAGTGACTGTACATTCCCCCATAAGCTTTCCTCTTGTGTTTTTATAATTGCTGCTGTTTGAAACTCTTAGCAGCTGCCTCAGGACACAGAAACAAACCATGTGAAAAATTGTGCTTTTAGCTTTTGTCGTATCTAAAATTACACTCGGAAGCTTTTCCTTTTTGATAATTTAAGATTGCTTATACAGTTCAGATTCCAGAATAGATTTATGATAATGAACACTCTTCTTTTTGCAGTGAGATGCCCTATTTTTAACTTATTTTTCCTCATATTTCTTGGCTCCACAGTTTTGTCCTTCCTGTCCTATATCATTGCTTTTCTTCTTCCTGTTTAGAAGCAAGCAAATGATTTAATCCTGTCAAAAAGGTGTAGAAATGGTGCACAAAAAGCACAAAAATGTAACATCAGCTCTTCCCCTTCACCACCATAAGAGGGTTGAGGTTCATTAATCTCATTTTCCAGGTAGGAAAGGGAGCTGAAAGCTTTCTTTCTTTCCCTGTCAGACCTCGTGAAGAAGCTCAGTAAAGCAGCGAGAGGCATCCTCCTCTCTGACACAGCCTGTCTTCTTAGTTTCTTCCTATTCAGAGAGAAGGGAGCTAACATGAGTGGAGGGGAGATCCTGGTTTCAGGGTTACATTGAGAGCAGCACCCCAGAGGATTGTGGGATTTGGCAGTGATATCCTACAGATCTGCGTGGGTTCTTTTTCTAAATAGTTTCCATAAAAGCTCAGTTACCATTCAGCTGCACTTCTGCTTGTGAGCCAGAGGACGTGTGAAATCTCAGGATCAGAGTTTATCTTTAAAGCTTTGCTTCATTCAGTCGCAATGTGGGAAATCTTTGGTTTTCTAAGTGGAATAAAATGTAGCATGGATGCCTTTTTGTATGTTTTATGTCTACTATTTGACAGTTGATATCAAATGTCCATTAACATTCCACAGATACAGGAAGTCAATGTGTGTTTGCGTCCAATCTGAGATTAGTGAATTTTTTTCCCTGACCTGGTCCAACTTTTACTTTCCGCAATGTAACAATAAATAATAGTTACAGCTGTTAACTTTGAGTTATTTTCATTGTCTGATCTACAGTTTAAAATGTCAGAAGAAGTCGTGATAAATGGCTGTCGAAAGGTCACGGTGGAACTTTTTAGCTGTGATTATGACTGTAGTCATGCTGCTGGTGTTGGCATTTAACGCCTCACAGCGCTGTTTTCACAGGACCTCACAAAGCTGCTGGTCCAAGTCATACCAGGAATCTTCAGGCATTTTTAAGACAGTAGTCAAGTAGTCCACTAATCAGTCTGTCTAATATTTTGAATATGTCTATTTTTATGCTTTTGTCATGCTGGAACGTGTAAGCATATATCTGGTAAAGACAAGATCTAAAGTTGTATTTTGCATGATTCTTTTAGAGAAACACAGTTTTACAGACCTGTCAAATAAAAAAATCTCCCTGAGATCATTTATAAAGGGGCCCCTGATACTTACTTGCTGGAAAAAAATAATATATACAACTCAAACAGAAAAGAGAGTTTCAAAGGTAAACACTAAAAGGCACATGTCTACAGATCTGTTGGCAGCGGCTTTCTAATGTAAAACATGCTGTCAATGAAGGTTAATTCTGACTCTGTAGGTTGCACATTTGTTATAGTATGGATCATAAAATGAGATGGGATGACCTGACAGTACACGGGTCAGTGTCAACAGTCAGGAGAGGTGGTCATCTATCATTTCTGTGCAGCAAACGTCCCCTCTGCAGCTAAAATACTGCAGCACATAGCGCTGAAGCTTCTGCTGCTCCGACGGAAAACCAGGAGCAGAGATAGAAAAGAGTCCTTTTTAATGTTACACATCAATCGGCTCTATCCGCCCACTCTGCCCTGCTGCCCATGCGAGCAAAGGAACATGATATGGCTCCTTTATCATCCTGCTAATAATCTGCCCATTTATATATCTGTCCGATCACATCCACCCACCTCCCCCTCAGATGTCTGATTGGAGTGCAGCGTCCTGAAGTTCAGCAGACAGATCAGAGCAGGCCATGCACCGCTGCGTCTGAAAATGAACAGCCAGGCAGCGATGGCTGCAGATTAAAAGCGTCTCTTTCCTTGTAAAGCACACTGCAGTAATTTCTGTCCCAGTATACAGTGTGTGCAGCGTCTGTGGTGGAGGCTCCTGGGGACTGCTGATAAGGCGGAGCGAGCATTTATCATTATTTATCCATTTACGGCATCATATTTCACCATATGAATAAAAGCATTATTTAGAGAACTGCTGAAAAGCAAAATGGGGATTTGATGATAATAACATCACTTATTGCAGAGGCCGTCGTGACTCCTGCATTTACATTTACTGTGTATGCAAGCTGGCGGAAATACATAAACTCTAATGAAGCAGCAGCATCACATTACAGACTTTCTTACTCAGGATGAATTAAACTATCCAATTCCACAACCCTCAATATCCTCAACAGTTAATGTCTGCATTATTCAGCCAACCTACCAGAGTGCAGGAGTTAGTTCTTCTTCATTTATGGATACAGCTGCATACGTTCAGGATTTATTAACTCAATTAGAACAGATTGTTCTGTAATGATGACTTCCTGCAGCCTCCAGGGAATCAGTAGCACTTAGTGACTTGATGGAGACAATCCTGTTAATAACAAATTTGTGTAATTATAAGTTTGATATTTAACTTTCTGCAATAAAACCACAACTAGACTAAGTCATATATTTTTTGTTGACTTGTGTAATTACATCAGCACAAATTTTCTCAACAATTTTCACACATCATTATGCAAAGTGGTTGTCTTCCAGAAGTAAATTTACTTTTTTATCCAGTTTAGTCAAAATATAGGAATACATTTTGCATAAAATATTAAATACAGCTTCAGTGATATGCATAGAAATATGCAGTGTATACTGTGTAGATAAAGGGCTTGTAAACAGGTAGTAAAATATAAGAGATGTAAACAGGTAGTAAACAGGAAACCGATGGAGCCAGTGAGTGGAATATGTGCCAGTTTGTACAGTATATGTTTGATTTAAAATGATTGTTTGTTTATGACAGAAGCCAGCGGCGGGGAGCTCTGCTGCAGTCAGAGAGGAGCCCGACAGTCGGCCTCTTCCCCCAGGATGGAGGAGCTACACCTCCCCCGAGGGACTGCGGTACTACGTCAACAGCTGCAGTAAAGGTGAGAGTCACGCCTGAAAACATGAGGCAACATCAGCACACCAGCCAGGACTCTTATTAACATGTGCTCGGTGCTGTTGATGATGGTCAAACGATGGTTTCAGTACATCATGTTGTCGTGTCAGTTGGATCAAAGTATTCTTCTGGCTCTGCAATAATAATAACTATGATCACTGATAGAGCTCTCTGTCATTGGTCGTCAATTTATTTATTTTCTTTTAAGCTAATTTAAATGAAAAATACTTGATGCCAAGTGATAACATTGTGTTTTCCGCTGCACAAAGAAACTGATCACAATTTGCAGACGGATCAGAAAGTGGCTTAATATGAAATGAAAGTAAAAATAGTTAGATGGGTGAGTGTTTCTCTGTTACTTTTATAATCAGATTTTTACAAATTTCTATTGGTCGACCACCACTTCCACTTTATCTACAACGTCGTCAAAGTAAAAACAAACAAACATGAATTAAATTAAATGACAAAATAATGAATTAAAAAGAAAACGTGGAAGAATAAATTCAACCAGCATCGTCAGCTCTGAGTTTCCTGAATCCAACTGAGTGCAGACTATGGTCGAGTCTTTTGTCCCAGAGTTCCCAAAGTAAAAATTGGGCACATTTCTTATAAAAATCAGGCCAGTAGTTTTTCTGAACTCCTGCTAAAAAACAGGCAAAGAAACAAACAACCTGAACAGGCCTGACCTCCTCAGCGGAGGTAATGAAGTGGAAAGTGTTATGAAACAATGGTTAACCTTTATTCTTTGGCCTCGCTTTGATTTAAATCAACCAATCGTATGATTTCTCATGTTTGTGGGATGAAAACAACGATCTGTTGCTTCCATCTGACACAGGCGCCGTGTATTTATATTCAGTAGCCATATACTGAACTGAGCATCACCTCCTCTTGTGTTTTAGTTTGCTTATCATGTCATTCAGGTCTCACCGCCTTCACACCGTGAACTATGAGAACTCATTATCATTCCTCCCCATCATCGCGTCTCAGCAGTCCATTCATGTGGACACAGGCCTGCAGATTCGATCCACTTTAATCTGATTATCTTAAACGTGTTGCACAGCCAGCATCTCGGCACAGAGATCTGTAGATTCAGAGGTGGAGGGAGATTTGTCTTCTGCTCTAATTCGCTGCTACCTAACAAGAACCCGAAGACTTATATTAATCCAGAGGCTGGAAGGCAGCGACCTTTCACAAACATCTGCTGGGGTGTGTGTGTGGTTTACACCTCATTTGGGAATGAATCCAAGGGGACAGGACAGACTCCCACGGGACAGACGAAAGGCTGCATCAACAACAACTCTGGCAGTGATTGCACTTTGGCTCGCAGCACACACACACACACTGAGCAGGAAAAAAAGCAAAACACCCAAAAGCTATTTTTACGTTCGGCAGCCATATGCTGCTGCCGTCAGTTTTTATTTTGTTACAGTTTGTTGTTGTTTCGTGTCTGAATGTGGAGCTTTAAAAAGCTGCTACTGAGACTGTGTGTGTCACAGAGATGCCAACAGTGTTTATTAGAAAGCTGCCTGTTGTGTTTTTTGTTTGCGTCATTTAACGGATGAAGTGCACAAATGAGGATCAGTTGAAATCCATCCACTTAATCCCTTTGGAGTTGCAGATATGACAGTGGGATTTGGAACGATGAGAGAATTACAAAGAGAAGCGAGGCTTTAAAGATGTGACTGTGTATGAACACATTTGTTCTCATTTGGTAGCAGTAAAAGTAGTCATAGATATAAAAAAAACAATTTACAATCATCCGTAAGATAAGATGAGATAAGATAAGATCTTATTGATTCCCAGAGGGGAAATCAGGTTGTTGCAGCAACACAAGGACAAACATAAACACATAGAGGTAGTAAAAAATAATTAGAGGTATATAAAAGGAAAACAATAGAAGTAAAAACAGAAACTATATAAGAGCTTATATTGTTATATGGTCAAAGTAACAGCAGTGTGATGATATTAATATCTTTGGTGATTTGTCTGTTGTCCAGCTGTTTTGCGTCTTCTTAACCTCTCTGCTCCTTCTGTGCTGTTTTCTTTTTCTTTTCTTTACAGGGGACAGTTCAGACATTAACCATGAATTAAAAGTTCTGTGTTCTCCAAATATATTAGAAATTATGTTAGACTCTAGATGATAGAGTAAGAGAGAGATAATCAAAATTCCAGGAAAAGAGAGCGAGATTTGGATCAGTATTCCACAGATTAGTGCTCATCGCAGATATATTCAGTGACTGTTTCTTAATTTAATGGTGCACTTTACAGTGACAAATGTTCATGATTCTGGACTTTCGGCTTTCCATCCACTCAGACACATTTGGACATTTGTCTGCTTGATTGCACTCAAAGTTCCACAGAGAGTGACACCCATTCACCCACAGCTGTTACAGCGTGAAGGACTTCCTGCTCTGCTAAGTGGAATGATCACTTTGTGAGATAGACGGATAAAATACAGGAAGAAAGCTGGAAAGTCATCCAGGAATGTATACATATATGGACAAGAATCTTCTCCTTTGTCTCCACTCAACCTGAATTTGTTTTTCCTTTTACTGAAACATATTTTAAAGTCTTAGAGGAATCTTTAGGGCATGAAGCCCTCACCAGTACGTTTCTACCTTCATCAGAAGTGGAGATGAAGGTTGTGCAGGAGGAGCTGATGTTGTGTGAAACTGTGGCACATTTTCTTTTTCAGCTGTCATCCTTCCTGTTGTTTGTATCGTTCCAGAAACAACATGGCGACGTCCCTCCTTGTCAGCTGAGTCCCCACAGAGACCGCTGGCACGACAGAGCTCCTCACCATATGGTAAAAATGAGCCGTTATCTTCTTCAGCATCCTTTTTTTGACTCAATTTCTAAAAGGCACTAAAAAAAAATCTTAAAATGGACATTAAAGGAAAGAGAAAAGAAGTTTTATTAAGATTTAAGAGGGTAATAATGACAAGGATAGAGAGCTGGTGATAACAATAACATATATATCTTCATTGGGTAAATTGCTCTTTCCATGACGAATGCTTCCATATGGAGCCACAGGTCATAACTTAATTTTTCAACATTATTCCTGTCAGACAGATTAAGCCTCTTGGCATCAGCAGTAATCTGCTTATTATCCTAAAACCAAATTCCTTCAGCTGAGCAGTTTAACTCACACAATACAAGCAATCACACTATTTCCAAGAGCCTTAGTAACATTTCCCCAAAAGGTTTTCACAAAACCTTTGACAAATCCCTTGTAATACATTTCTCCGCTGTGTCCTACATTATTTATCACGAACCTCACTCCTGGAGAAAATCCTGCGTTTTCTTAATGACTGGCTTATTATGTTTCATCGCTGCCAGCATCTTCCCTAACGACATCTGAGCAGATAGCAGATGGTTTTCTTCTTTCTGCTGGCGTGTGGCCTAAACACACTTAGAGGGAAAACGAGTCAGCTGCAGGGGAGTTTGTCAGCATTCAAGCAGACAAGTGTGATCCTCCTTAGAGAGAGAGAAGTTTAATGAAGGCCAGGTTTAGATCTGAGCAGTCTCCTCCAACCTCTGGACAGGAAACCGGGGATTTAACCAGCTGGTCCAGAGAGAGAGAGAAACAGTGATGCAGCATTCAGAGAGACGTAGATGAGATTAGATTGGATTGCAAACATGTACCACAGCAGTACAGGTATGCAGAAATACTCAAAGGTATTACAAACAATGTAAACCTGCTAGTTTGCTTTTGTTTGCATGATGCATCATTTTCACACTATTCACAAGAAACTGGACAAGACTCATCTTTAATTCAGAGGTGTTTACATCGATGTATCCCTCATATATAAAGCTCATACCAGCCAGTAGAGCTGTACCATCGTAGGACGAGTGTGTTTAAACAGTCAGTCGTTTTATTTACATTTATAAAAAATGTAGCAGGAGTCTTATTTATTAATAACTTCTCCGTCCTCTGATCAGACATGCTGGTTGAGGTGGGTGTGGGTGGAGGTCCACAAAGCCATGTTGTGTTTACTAAACCACGCCAACATTTTCGTGATTCAAGTAAAATCATAACTATGTATTTGATCTTTCCTCTTGTGAGTTCTAGACATGAGATGGTTGCAGCTTTATGTACTAAGATTTGCTCATGGTATATAAACTCTTCTGTACAGAGCTGGAATGATAAAATGTTTAATCTATCTCCGCAAACAGGGAGACACAGCTGGCCTGTCTGCCTTTAGAATTTAAAGATTACACCTATGGTACCATCTAAAGCTCACTAATTGTTTCATTTGTACACAAATGGATGGACTACAATTTAGTGGTTCAAGTGCATTTCATTCCAACCAAGCAGGAGCACGTCTCGCTCCACTCCTTCAATCCCTGTTGGTTTGTTGTTCAGACAGTTTGGGTTGAGTCAGGTGTGCTCCTGCTTGGTTGGAACAAAAACCTGCAGCCACATGGCCCTGTCATGGATCAGTTGGACACCCCTGGTTTAACAGATTATCCATCTCTCTGCCTGTTTTCCACTGCTTCTCCACGTCCTGTTTCCAGCTCCATACATAACGTACGGACATGAGAGGGATTTTCTCCTATTTGGCACGGCCAGATGGAAAAGCTTATACCAGAAGAACTGCAAGGCCAGAATGTATGAATATTCATTTGAAAGGTCACATCCTCTCGTTCCTGAAGCACAACTTAAACTACATCAGTTTAAACATTTTTTTTCTTAATAAGTCATGATAGAATAACAATAACTAGAACATGCTATTTATTTTTGAAAATCACCAAATACCTTTGATTCGACCTAATTGTAATGGAGCTGGGGAGTTTTGAGTTTGTTGTTTGTTTGTTTCAAAATCTCTGGTGGAGTGTAACAGGTTTTTTAGGATTTGACCACAAGGAACCCACACATTTCTGAATAGCTAAATAATATCTACATTTTCATCATACAGCTAGTCACTGTTAATGCTATATATATAGATATATCCATCATAAGTGTGTTTTTTAAGGTTCACTGCTCTTTTGTGCAAATGTTACAAATGTTTATTCATGTCAGTAACTGCGCATGCATCAGGGATCTGTTCTATTTAACTGGTCAGTCACAGAGGTCACTGGAGGTCACAGATTTCTTAATGCCGCTTTAAGCAAAGTGACCATCGTGTTATTTTTGGAGTCAGCCTGGTTTTCCTGGTTTTCCTGGTCCTGCTCCGTCCGTAGCTGTGATGTGCGGCCTCAGGGGTCGCACTCTGCCGGGCTCACGTGTTTACCTTCAGCTGGAGATGGGACGATTTGATATGCAACGAGCAGACAGCTCATGAATCACAGCAGATGAAGAGCCATTAAGGGCCTAAAGGATGAAAGCAGGGACATTACTACGGAGCTGTGAACCCCTCAGGGCCAGGCGCATGAATGACAGCCCTGCAATGTGAGTTTCTGTATGGATGTGGGAGGAGAACACACACTGTAGAAACATTTAAAAAATAATTCAGGCACAGGATGAGTCAACAAATGACCGTCCTGGCCTTAAATTGTCTGTTAATGCCACAAAAGCTGCATTAGGTAGTTATTATTTAAGTGTGGGGGGAAGCAAAATAGTATCTCTCTGCTCCTAAAATGCAAACCACAGCCTGGACACACCGATATTAAGATATCATATATCAAATCTTAGTAAAATGTGACCTTTCGCTTTCATTGTCGACTCCCACCTGTTCATTAATGTGAAGTTATTGTACAAACGTAAGACTCCAGCTGTCACTGAAATCAATAGTGTGTGTTTATTATCTGTTCTGTCTTCAGCCAACGGATCAAAGCCCAGTCAGCCCACAGAGGCCTCGGATGTTGCTCTGAGGAAGCCCGCCATGAACAAACAGGTAAGCATTATGAATTCTCTTTATGGTTTTCATCAATCGATTTAGTAATTTACCAAAAAGTCTTTTAAATCAAACTGCAAGACATGTTGAAATACGATCAGGGTTATACTGTAAAAACAACTGTCTCTCCTGTTCAAGTCTGATGTTATGTTGATCCATCCATCCACCTCAACCTCCTCCCTGTGCAGACTTTGTCGCTTTGTTTCAACGTTACACAACTTCCTCCTTCCTTCGTTAGAGGCTTTGTCACTTGAGCGTTAACACGTCGTTTTGGGGTTTTGCTGAGTCGACTGATGCTGTCTCATATTGAGAGTCTCTGATTGTTGTGGTCAGACTCGGCCCTTGGCTACGATTAACAGAAGAGTAAACTGAGTAAAAGCAGCGTTTTCCCTCCATCCCTGATGGTTTTGTCTTCTGCTAACCGTAGCCAAAGGCTAAGCTGCAGCCATGAGCTCAAGGCTACGGTTAGCAGAAGGCTAAACTACAAGAATCTTTCTCTCTTCATCTCAGAAAAGTTTTCATTGATATTGACGCATGGTCTGAACTCGTTAGGGCCTTAAATCACAGTTTGTCATCTCAAAGGGCCACAAGATTGCAAACAAAACATGACAGTAATGCTTATCAGCATCAGGATCACAGTCACTCTCTGGATAATTTTAATGAATAATTGTACAAGTTGGACAGGACAGAGAGGGGAGAGCTGCATTTTCAAATTCTGGCAGGTTTTTTTTTTTTGTTACCTTTTCCAGATAACTGCCTACCTCAGCTTCTAGCAGTTACATCCCCACTTTCCAATTTTCTGTCCTCTTGTCCTGAGAGGCTTTAGTGCAAAAACATCAAATCCACATTTGGTGCTTCCTCTCATGTACCAAACACTCTCAGATCGCAATCTGAAATCAGTCATTCCAAGATAAAAAGCTGCCGCGCTCTGCCCACTGAAAGCAGGGCCGCTCCCGCAGCTCCGATGGACCCGGGCCAACGCCGATTACATGCCAACCCACGTGACTAATTACGAGTCAGATGAGGGCATACGGTGTCATGATCACACAGGAGAGTGTAGATGGACGGACAGTTGGTGCCATATGGGCGGCTGAGATTTGGACGCCACTTGTCAGAGTTTGTCAGATTTGGAAAGGAGGCCGGCCAAGACAGTCGCAGCTCTCACCGGGAGCGCTGGTAGCGCCGCGGCCACGTATCACCAAACCTGGACCGGGATTGTGATGGTCAGAGCTGCCCGGCGCCATGTTCTGTGCAGCGAAGGTGAGAACATGGTTGTTGTGCGCTAGCGTTGGGTGTGTTCTGGCTGTGATGGTGTTGTCGGACCAGCGCAGGTGGATGTTGCGAGAAGGTGTGAAGGCTGCAGTGATCACGTGTGCCGTCGAATCCGCTCCGCGCCGCACACAGCTTGTGTTTGATGCCTCGGGTGAAGCGCTGTCATATGAGAGAGGCGATAACGATGTAGCTGCCGCCGTCTTGCACGCACATACAAACTGTAAACACGAGCGCCACATTCAGAGCACATTAATACACAAATACATTTTTTTCATTTCTGTTCATTTTGTTGACACAGTCCCTGAATTTGCCTCCTCAGCACACTTCTTACTTATAACCCATCGATCTTAAACACACACACATTTCTTCCAACACATAAACACACAGTCGGAGAGGCTGCGTCTCATTGGCTGCCTGTTTCCCTCCTGCTCTCTCTCTCCTCTCCTCCTCCTCATCCAGTTTCCCTCCCAATCATAATTAGTCTTTTAAAGATCATCATTCAACCATTTCCATCAAACCAACCCCCACCTTCAGCACCGCTGCTGCCACCTCCACCTCCACCACTTCTGCTGCCTCCTCCCACACTCTGCCTCTCTGGGGAGGGAGGTGTGCCAGAGATCATGTAAATAAATCCCCCTCCTCTTTCTCCTCCTCCCTCTCTTACTATTCCTTTATTTATTTTTTTCTCTACATCCTCGCCTTTACGCTCCAGCATCTCCATCCATGAGCTCTCTCTCTCTCTATCTCCCTCGGTCTCTCTCTCTCTGCATGAACATCTTTGGGTGAGTGGTGGAGGTGAGGCTGGGTGGGGGTGAAGGGGATTCAGAACCCCCTCGCAGGCAGCATCCATCTCCTCACAGCCTTCAACCTTAAAACTCGTGTGACAGCAGCTTAACCGGAGGCTAGACTTCGTCACGCTCCCACAGCCGCTACCGACTCCCCTCACAGCCTCCCCCTCTCCTCACCCCCCAACGCTACCTTCCCAAAGCTACTCCCCCTACTCCCCTCCCCTCCCCCCCTCTTGCAGCGCGACTCCTCTCCACTCACTCTGTAGCTTGTGAGACTGAAGGCAGCCTCGGTGCGTGGAGGGAAAGCGAGAGAGAGAGAGAGAGAGAGGAGAGAGTGAGGCTTTCCCAGAATAGAGAAGCAGGAGGAGGTGAGAGGGATGATGATGGAAGCCAGCTTTGACACTGAGGAGAGTTTTGACGATCCCTCCTGTCTCGCCCCGCAGCCCCCCGGCTCCATTTCGCCGGCCAAGAGGCAGATCAAGGAGGTCAAGGAGACCAAGATCACCGTGAGTACCCAGGAGCTCCAACTTAAACCTCCTCTCTCCTTCTTCTTCTTCTTCATCCTCTGCTGTCCTCCTGTCTCCATCCTCTGCGTCTCCTCGTGTGGCAGAAACAAGTTAATCTTTCTGCTTTTTACTATCATCTGTTGACATCGTCTTCAAATCATAATGCATCATGGGTTCTCGTGGAGTAACATGGGGTTCCCTGCATATTGGATACCACATTAGTCTGAATGGAGAAGCTGTCCAGGAGTCTCCATGTCTGTCTCATCTCAATCCATAATATTGATTTCATGCCTGTCAGTGATTAGAAGCAGAAAAAAAAATGCCCCCAAGACTCTGAAATGTGTTTCTTCACCATATTGAAATGTAAAGTAAAAAGTGGAGAGCTGATCTGCAGACTGCTGCTGGTATTTTTAGACCCGCTTCTGTCTGACAGATAAAGATCTGTGAGGGTTTTTGTCATCGAGTTGTTGCTCAGTGTGATCCTGTTTGTTCTTCCTCAAAGGGCTCCTCATGTAATCTGCAGGGCAGTGCAGGTCACACAGCAGCATTTGGGAAGTGAACACTTTGTGCGCTAAAGAAACTCCCCCTTTCTGCTTGATTATAACAGCATTTTGGGCTGCAAAGTCCTCCGATTCAGCCTGTGATGAGCCTCATTACACAGAGGTGGAATTAAATTTGATCCTCACCAAGTGTACAGTATCTTAAGACACCCAGACAGAAGCTGCGGTTATGTAATCTGTTATAATGATGACTGTGGGAGCGGGGGTGAGGCGCCCGTGTGGTGGTGATGGTGAGGGGAAGACAGACAGAGGTGGTTTTGTGTCTCGCAGGGTCTTGTTTTTTTGGCGCTCGGTGGGCTCGCTGACCTGCTGCAGCCACGGGAGCCGTCAGTCTGGCTATTGTGAAAAACCCCAACAGACCTGCGTGAGATGCAGCAAGTCCAGTTTCCATGGTGACAAAAGCAATAGCAC
>CAFUXE010000411.1:939127-975712 GCA_903364295.1 Serranus cabrilla
AAGCACGCCTCTGTTGTTGACTCTTTGCTTCAAATTCTCATGTACAGCTGAGGCATTTTCTCATATTTTAAACACAATTTTACACCTCAATTAGTTCCCAATTAACAGGAATGGAGAGAAGAGTACGTTAATGAAAATACAGGCAGTAAATGGAAGGAGATATTCAGCATGAAAACAGGAGAATCTATTTATGAGTGTTTTCAAGCTCTGTATTTATGATGTCTAAAGCTGCAGTTTTATGCAAAACTGCACCCAACTTATCATCATGAATCCAACAGAGAAAGACTGTGATAGAAAGGTTTCTTTATATGTGATTCAGAGCATTAATACAGCAGCAAACAGATGTTTGCTTTGTTGAGCTATAGTGGAGTAATGGCATCCTGAGAACAAAGTCACACACCCTCTGTGTGTGCTGTGATCGGAGCTCCTCTGTTTTCTGTTACCAGGGCTGGCTGTGCAAGTATACAGGCAGAACAAATGCAGGCAGTAAATGGAAGGAGATATTCAGCATGTAAACAAGGATCATGCATGAATATCAGATATTCCTGCTGAAGGTAAAATATAAAACACAGGTGATGATGGTTGAAGCTGTAGCAGTGGCTGCATGACGTCAGTCCACAAAGGTGTCTTTTTGTTCGCCACGGTGCACCTCGCGTTACACAACCCTACACAGTTGTCATGGAGACGCACACATCCATGACTGTCGGCAAAATGGACCCTCGCAGGACGCCGAGGCTTCACACATCAGATAGGACTCACTGTAACCTTGTTTTCACCTTCAGCAGAGAGTGCGACCAATCAGAACAAATGCACTCAATGTGGGTTTTTTCCAGCTTTATTAAACATTCATCCACGTGTGGTGTGACTTGTTGCTATGCTGCATGCGCTCGGCAGAGGAGACTCGGAGCGGGAACAGCCGCTCGTTAACGAGTGTCATCTGGACTCGTTGGCGGGACTCGGACGAGGCTTTTTGATTGGACAGTGACGAGGAGAAGGGAGGAAAGGAGGGAGAACAGAGAGTCTGGGATTGTTTTGTTATGTGAAAGTCTGTGTGTGTGTGTTGGTGGAGATGGGGGGGTGGTCTTTTACAGCAAAAGTAATTTGTCTCTTAGCAACAGCAGCAGAGCATCCTACAGTCACATTTGCTGAAATATTCTGTATGTGAGCGAGAGAGAGAGAGAGAGAGTATCAGTCGTTTGTTCGACAGCCAAGCAATTTATTTTTTACGTCTCTCATGGGCCATTTCTTCTTCCACTGTGTCATGCTTTTTTCCCCCGTATTCAGCAAAGCAAAATAAATAAATAAACCAGCAAAAAACATTAAAATGTGTAATGAAACAGCTATAGCCTGCAGCCTGGATAGGAAAACCCTCTTGAGAGTGAATGTTTATGAATGCTTAGTGAGGACAAAATGTCCCAATTCACTCAACACATCTGCACACTTATATGTTGCTTGCAGCTTTATTTTCCTACAAGAACGCTAACCTAAACGACAGAATAGGTTGTTGTCAGTACCACCAATAATGAAACATATGACCGTGGACCGTATCACAACGACACATATGAGCGTTTCACAGTACAGAGTGCACCTTCATTTTCTAAAAATATATACATACACGTCAGTTCGCTGTTGTTAAAATAAAAAAAGGCTGCAGTTTTGTTGGATTTAGGCTACAAAACCACTGACGAAGGTTTAGGGCAAAAAAATTAAATGTACTTAAAAGTGAAGTAGTTACAACATGACTCCCGGGAGTGGCTTTAAAAAACATGTGCGACATGTAAAAATGTGATGCACAGAAGCTCAGTGATGTTTACTTTATGTTTCATGTGGGACACGAACCTCAGCTGTCCTGGGCAAAAGTCCGATGTCACATCGCTGTCGTTGGTAATCATTACAGCCAATAGATGGCGGTGGAGTTCGGTCTAAATCGTAAATATGGGTCGTATTTTGCTGCCTGTACAAACAATCTATCAGGCCGTTTTTGAGGTCTCTTTATTTTGTGCTAACCTGTAACATTCAGAATATGGCAGTACAGCCTGCTGCAACAGCCCAAGTCCCAACAACTGGACCCTCACAAGGATTTATTACATGCTTCTCTGTAATAAAGGTAATCTATATTAATATTTCATTCCCGAACCCCGGAGCACCTCACTAAGCAGCCATAAAGGAGAAGTAAGTTAGCCGGACAGCCTTCCTTTAGATAAATGGTCTCATTTTCTGCTGGATGTGAGAGGCAGATAAACAACAGTCATGATAGATGTGGAGCCAGTGTAATGGAAAATCTGGTGCCCATGACAATCAGTATGATCTCTGAGGCAGAAAATGAACAAAGTGACTGGTCGGCACACGGAGTAAATCACTCTGCTGTTCTTAGATTGGAAGTGTAACAGTGAGTTAATGTGTCTAATGTCTGTGCATGTTTTTGCTGTTTCCTGTCTTATCCGTACGCCTGTTTGGCAAGTAGCCATATTAGTATTTCCTCTGCATTTCAGTGATTATATAACAGCGACGGCGTATTACTCATCTGTTTTTGAAGTTGTTTGTTGGAAGCTGTTCAGATCAAGTGCTGCGGTGGCAGTGCAGAGAATGAAGAGGTCAGTGTCGAGTGTTTGTTGGGAGTTGAGCGTTTTCAAGCTCTATATTTATGAAGTCTAAAGCTGCAGAGTTTTATGCAAAACTGCACCAACTCATCATCATGAATCCAACAGTGAGGCTGCTACAGAGAAAACCTCAGAGACAGAAAGGTTTCTTTATATGAGATTCACAACATTAACATAGCAGCAAAAAAACAACAGTTTGCTCTGTCAAGAAATAGTGGAGTGATGGCATCCTGAGCAGAGAACAAAGGCACACACCCTGTGTGTGTGTGTGTGTGTGTGTGTGTGTGTGTGTGTGTGTGTTGTAATCCAGCTTCTCTGTTTTCTGTTACCATGCATGTTAGTCCCAGTGCACGTGTGAAACCCCGCCCGTTTGTTTTGGTCTCAGATGCTGGCGCTCTAATGCCACATCCGGTGCCACAACCTTTACCTTCTACTCTAACCGTCCTTCTTACTGTGGTTTTATATGGGAACAGGGTTTATAGGGGGAGATAGTAGGTCAACTGTAGTTGCCCCCTGAGGCTGGTAGAAGCTGATGATTAATCTGAGATGCAGCTCAGCACTGTGTGCACGTTTTCCTAGTCATAAATGTGCAATAAAGGTTAGTTAACTATGTATACTTATAGATATTTGTGTGTCACCAAAAAAAATTGGATTAGCTTTGTACTCAGATTGTTCCGTCAACAAATCCCACTAAGCACAATTTTGTGTTTAAAGTCTAATAACCGAACTACGTACACCAGGCGAGGAGTTGGTGGAGGCCAAAACTGATCGTCATTCAACAAAATGGCTCAAATTTTGATAATCAAAGAAGTTCAAAGTGTTTGTGTTTTGTTTGTGAGGTTTGCGTTTTTGGAGAAGTCCTCTCGTCACCTGACTTTCTCTTCTGTACATCTTACCTGCTTCTCGTATCTTCAGCCTCTTGCTTCTCTTCAGTATCATTTGTGAAACATCACACACAACACAAGCGAGTAAACATAAACTGACACCATGCTGCTCAGACGATTCCAATTATTCCTGTCACACCTTTTTTATTGGAGAGCTGAAAGAATGAAGCCGTTGATTTGAGCCATCTTGTAAACGCTGCTCTGTGTTTTTTCCTCCGTGTGTGTGACAGCAGTACAGCGGTGAGCTCATGCAGTAAACAGTGTGACTCAGTGTGTTTTTGTGTGTTTGTGGATGGAGCATCCTGTCTGGATGCCCATGTAGTTTCAGCAGCGGTTGACATGGCGCTGAGGGTATCTTGCAGTGCCAGGAGGGAGGGCTCACAGATGGCGAACATTACATAATTGCAGCCCCAAGAGTAATTGAAGACGCTGTGGACCATGGAGCCCGTATTCAGGCTGAGCACTGGGTGTGTTTATCTGCAACACAACGTATTCCCCAGTGTGTAAAGTTAGTTTCATCCTGCAGTACAAAAGGTTTTTTGAGTGGGCAGCGTCTCTCCCTGAAGGCTCATGGCTCACCTCTGACCTTCTGGATGGCCAACATGTTTACTCATTCCCGACCTTTTTCCTCTCATCTGCGCGCTCCAAATGCAGCGGGGGATCAAGTACTTTACATGAGTAAATGTGCCAATACTATGATGTAAAAGTCCTTCAGTTTTCATCTCTGAATTCTTGAAAGACAACAAATTATCCAATGTTTCGCTAAAAATCAAACAGTTATTTAAATGAAACCATCTGAACAGTTTTAAGAGGAAAAGTCCCTTCAACAAATCACGGACATCTGGAACGTGTCATTGGAGCCAAACTAACCCAAGCATCGACCTCTGGGGCGAACAATCAAAACTACTCTAAGGTGCCAATAACTGCAGTTTCTCTCATGGCCACTTGAGGCTGGCTCCAGACGCAAACAAATCCTAAATTACATCCATGTTAAAAGGCCATACATCAGATCATAAACAAACACTTTAACAACAAATTGATCATTTACAAATAAAGTAAAGTACCTCAAAATTGTACTAAAGTGCAGCACTGTGGTTTAAGTTGCTTTCCACCGCTGTCTAAATGAATCCCATGCTGTTACTTCACCCTCGTAAACACATTTCATCTCTTGTCTTTCCCTTCTGAACTCTCACAGATCTGTTATTTGTCAGTCATCTCTGTGTTTTTTGTCTTTCCGCTTCAGATCAACTGTGTGACTTTCCCTCTGCCTGGTGAAGGTCCGGAGCAGCAGCTCCTCAAGCCCAACGAATGGAGCTACTGCGATTACTTCTGGGTGAGTATCAAAATATACTTGGCACCAAAATTAAAGGGGCTCATTATGCAGAGTGGCCCATTTCATTTCCATCACTGGATTATAACAGTTGATGCATTAATGTGTTATTATTTGTGCATCACTTTAATGTTGCAGCTGGTAAAAGGTGGAGCTCATTTCAACCACTTTATATACTGCTGAGTTATATCACATGAGTGTTGCAGAAGTAGGTGAAAAAACCCACAGAAATTAATAAAAATGATCATACTCAGAGTATAAATGTATATATCTTTAAATGTTTCATGTTCCTATAAATCTATACAACCCAATTAAAAAGCTTATGTATGTTAATAAACCATAATATTGACGTTTTCTCTAAATCTGGATCTGACATTCTTATTAACCTGCTTATCTCCTCCAGCACAAGCTGCACGGCTTAATTACGTCATCAAACAAACAAAAGCCTCGATTTCTGATGCAAAGACTGAATGTTCTCGCTGTTATGGTTTTTATTTTTGAACGAACAGGAACATGCAAAAAAACTGTGAGTTAGGTCAGTTTTTATAACCCCAGTTATTTTTTATCTGAACCACAAGGCAACGTTTCTGAATAGAAATTCAAAAGATTTCCTGTTTCCACCTCCGTATGTGTTTGGTCAGACTCTCCACCCACCAGTGGAGCTCCAGAGGGTTCCTGTCAACACATTTTGTTGACCTTTTAGAACAAATCTTTGCCGTTAAAAGCTAAATGCTCACATAAGATTACGCGACTAAAACATAAAAGCAGTCAATATGCTTTTTACACGACGCAAATGGATCCGCTCTCCTTCTCATTTAACAAAAGATACAATTGGCTTTCATGTGAGAGGATCACAGGTGGAGAGCCGATCGACCGGCTCCTCTGCAAACACAATGATCGTCCTGCTTTAAACGCGTCCCCGGTGGCTGCTGTAATTTTCAGTTTCCATACATTTCCATCCTAAATTAGGTTTGTATTGAAAAAGCCTTCAGGCTGAATAATTGACTGGAATCCGATGCCTGTTTCCTCCTCCGTTATTGCTGTTTGGCTCCTTGTTTGCGGCCTGTCGTGTCGCCGCTTGTGATGTTTTGTGCGTCTGCTGACCTCCTGCTCAGACCTGCTGTGTGAAAGAAAAGTGACACCTCTGTTCCACATCAGTCACAAACACGACAAAGTGCTGCACATCCCCGCTCCCTGTCCACACAACCACACATCCACCCATCAGTGATTGACGCACACACACCAACGCATGTCCTCCTTGACATACACGAGTGTGAGTCACACATTCAGAGCTCATTCTCACAAACCCCTACACACTCTCAAACACACACAACAAAGACAATGCACTCAGAGCTGCTGTTTTTTTGAATGACGCTCTATTTCCTCCTCAGACCGACAAGAAAGACCCCCAGGGGACCACCTCGGTGGCGGGCTTCGAGGTCCTGCTGCAGAAGCAGCTGAAGGGCAAACAGATGCAGAAGGAGATGTCCGAGTTCATCCACGAGAGGTAACCGCTTCATTTCACATCAGCCTGTTGGAACAACAAAAACAGAGGGGGCCGTGCTTTTGACAGCAGCTTTTATTAATTCATAATCAAGAGCGTCAGACAAAGAGTCTCTGGAGGCAGAAATATTCACACTGGATGAGCCAGTGAAGCTTTTATTAGAGCAGAAGTTGGTGACATGAAAGAAGCTCAACTGAACTAAAAGTGTTTGAACTGGGAAGATCAGTGAGCTCATTGTTACGTCAGTGGCCTCCACATGGTGATAGTCTATATTTCTCTTATTTTCAGCAAATCCAATGAAAAGACAGTAAATATATCTGCTATAAATTATTGTTATATCTTCTTCTTCTGGGCCATTAAGTTCTGTCAGGTGTTTTCGGACCAGCGGAGCCTTTTCAGAGCTCTAAGAACCTTTTAAATGTTTCCGCACAGCAAGAAAAATCAACAATTGTAACTCTTAAAACGCCATTTTGAGTGACTTTTTATCTTCTAGGGTTTGGTAACATGTTTTTTTTTGGTATTTCAATACAAAATTGTGTACCATTAACCTCATTTTAGATGAAACCCAAATTAGGCACCAAGTCCCTTTTACTCGCCGGTTGTGACTCCATGTTTTTTAAAGAAGTTCTTTGGATGTAATGTTATGAAAGTGAGTTTTTTGTTGTTGTTGTTGAATATCACGCAGAAGTGAAGTTGCGATAAAAGCTGTTGTCCATCTTAGTCTCTTCAGCGTCATGTTACTACACTGGCATTTAAAAGGTTAAAATATTTTTGCCAACTTTTTAAATGAATGCAAAGTGTTGAAACATTCAAACATCCCAAAATGGTGCTGATAGTGTTTATCAACTCCTTTCAAAGGTTGCATAAAGAGGAAGGTTCTTAATTATGTTTTACACACATGACATGATGAGTTTCTAAAGGAACGTAAAGGGCTCCGAGCTTTTCTCTTATAGCTGCAATTAAAACCTGCACCCAGTAATTAAGGAGGCTTCAGATCTCAACAGGAAATGCACAGATTCTTTAGCTCCCACTGAATCTGAAACAGGATATCTGCAACAACATGAATAATGAGGCGTTCAGTTACGACTTCAACATCCGATCTCACGTCTCTCTGTATAATTAGCTCCAGTGAGTTAATAGGAAAGCTCCTTTCACATCCCGGTCGGAGTCGTGGGAAGTTAATGAGGATTCTTCTCTGAATAAACTCACAGGTTTGATTCAAAGAGGCGACTATCTACCACACAAAAAAACCTTTAGTTAGATTTCTATACAGCGCTGACCTTTCTGTGTTGCTGCTCAGTGCTGCTTCAACATTAAGTCACAGCACGGGCCTCTGACCTTCTGTAGGCGACAGATTTACTCAGGTGTGGATGATGATCGTGAGTCCGGTGCAGGAAGTGAATGTCACAGCAGGCACAGACATGGTCGCCCTGGTCGAATGGCCCTCGGGGCAAACATGAGCATCTCATTTCCATCTCTCAAACGGAGAGTGTTCTGTTCTGTTTCATGCCGCTGCAGAGTTTCTCACAGCTACAATGGGATTATTGACGTGCACGGGTCACGGCTGGATTTCAGCCTTTGCAGCAAATTGCAGTAGAAGTTTCTGTCATTCTGCTGCAGTGCACCGCCGAAACGATCCACCACCTTACTGAAGCGGGCTCTGTCCTCCCTGGAGCCAGGCGGATTTCACATCTCCCGTCTTTTTGTTTCAGGATAAAGATTGAAGAAGAATATGCCAAGAACCTCTCCAAGCTGTCTCTGAGCCCCCTGGCAGCACAGGAGGAAGGGTGAGTGCAGTAAACACAAGCTATAGGACCAAACCGTGTGCACAGCAGTATGTAGGTTTAGTAATTACACAACTGTGTCTAAAAATAGGAGTTTTTAAAATAGATGTATTCCCACACTACTTTTGGTGTCTGATGCACCTATCAAAGCCTGTTACTATCAACAACAACGTTCCTTCATGCTCATCTGTCATCAGAATAACACTGAAATCTCTGAGCAGAATCAGCAGACAGCAGATAAGGCTTGGCTCGAGAAACGGTGGATTTTGGTCGCTTTCCAGCCCTGGAAATTCCTCGACTATAAAACATTCTTGTTTTGGTCATAAAAATGAAACAAACTGAGACACGAACCCAAATCCAGATATCACGTTTAATGGGTCAGACAATCACAAGTGTTGTAAACAAGCCAACAGGTTCATCAAATGTATCTGACAACAGAGGAAATGAAAGAGGACTTTAAATTACAACCCGAGCTGTAAACATCCAACACAGTTTACAGCCTGATTTAAACTAAAGGGACACTAATGTCAGCTCATTTACTACTCTTCTGATTGTCTTCACTGCAAGTTTGTTTGAGAACTCAGTGCTTATTTTGGCGAGTATGTTTATAGATTGTTGGATAATTATTCTGTGCATGTATCTCACTTTAAGTAAAGTAAAAGCACCTAAAATTGTACATAAATGCAGTAGCTGTGTTAAGGAGTTTTGACAATAAGCCGATACAAAGTCTAAACCCCCCCAGTTAGTGTTTCTAGGTCAGATAAGCCTGTCAAAAAGAAACATGGCGTCGCTGGCTCTGTTTAGCTACGTGCTAAATGTGTTGTGTCAGATAGTTTCTGGGTTTCAGGCTTTATGGGTTCAAGAAAACGGCAAGAACACTTTTCTGGTTATTGATCATTTATGTAGCAACCAGCATTTCTGTCCTTCTCCAAATCTCTTTTACAAAGTTAACCTTTAATGATTGCAGGGATTTCTTTGGGTGCAACAGATGAGTTCATGTTTTTCCTCTCTAGTCCCGTCACGAAGACGATTAAAGGCTTTAATTTATTCACCATCGATGTTTTCTCAGGACTCTCGGAGAGGCCTGGACTCAGCTGAAGAAGAGTCTTCACGATGAGGCTGAAGTTCACCTAAAGTTCTCCAACAAGGTAAAATCTGCTGTTGGGAAAATAGATAGATGCATTGATTGTGAAACCATTCAATAAGTATATTAAGCTGCAACTATTTTTACACGCGATTAATTGTTTCAGCTATTTTTCAAGCAAAATGAATGAAAAAAACACAGATTTTAGCTTGATTTTAGGGTGTTTCTGATTGATGCTCAGATGAAAGAAGAAATGTGAAGAATTCACCTTCAACTGTGGCACATTTTTAATCGATCTGTTTATATTTTAGATATAAAACTAATGGATTGAATCAACCTTCATAGCTTTCTCTAAATCACATTTTAGAGTGTGCTTCCATCCTGTGTGGGCGTCTCTGGTGCTGTTTTCTGCACCTTCAGGTCAAGTGTTTAATGTTTTCAATCAGCTGGAGTAATGGATACTTGATCTGACCACATCCTGAGGTGACAGGGCCTGTTTACCTCAACCTTGTCAGCGCCGACTGAAGAAAATGACCCGTCCGCGCTCCGATTACCGGCCATGCAGAAAGCGCGCACTGGCCTCGGATGCGGCCTTAAATAAAGCCGAGGCGCCTCGGAGCTCTTTCAGAGCCCTCTGTTGTCTAATTAATTAGTTACGTGTTCTGACGAGCCCCCTCCCTCCCCGGGCCACGCAGCCTCCTCTCCGCTCCACCAGCGCGCTGACGCTCCATGCTTCATTATGAGGCGGGTGAGGCGGAGGTAATGCGTGGTCAGGCAGGGAATGAGGAGTCTTATCAAGCCTGCAGAAGCTCCGGCTCCGTTTCTAATAAGCTGCATTTCATCTGTATCTTCCCACTTTGGCATTCGCACCAGATTAGCATTCAGTGTGGAGAGCTGCTGACAAGCACTTTGTAGTTTATTAAAGTGTCATAAATAAAAAAAGACTTTCATATTATTAGACAAGTGTTTGGTGAGAGAAACAGAAACTGAGAATAAAAGTGGAACTCACACTTTGGGTGATGAATGTGACTTCTTGGAACAGGAAACAGGCTTTTATTAAGCAGAGGAGCAAAACCTTCCTCTGGGTTTAATAAAGTAAGAGAGAGACTGATTTTAGAGAAAGAGCGAGGCCTGCAATTATGTTTAAGAAAAGGTAAACGTAAAGTAAAACTTTTGTTAGGAAGCAGATATAGTAAACAATGAACAGAAAGCCATTGTTTTAAAGGAGCAGTAATAAACACTTAGTGTTCTTTAAAGAAAGGGGGGCCTGTAATATTAAGGCTGACCCCAACATATCTGGATGAAAATAGGTTCTTTAAGTACTTACAAGTCTTTTCTTTGTAGACATGCCCACTTTATGCCATGCAGTGGGGGCAGAATCAGAATCAGTATTTCTCATGCAATACAAATGTGTCATTAAATGTGTTGTTTTCCTACTATTGTAAGTCTTAGATGCAGCAACCGAGCCGTTTTGAGCACCTGAGCCAAATGAATGTAAAATCAATGTGGAGGACATTTAAGCGAAAACATGAAAACTTGCCCCCAGTGGAAAATGGTCTGAAATGATGGGAAATTGCAGATTTGTATTCTTATAAAATGCCCCCAAAGGCCAAATATGTGCACTGACGTCTTCAATGAACTTTAGCTCCAACACTGTTTTCTTCTATTGTATTTGAATGTTTCTGTCATACTGGGGTCCCTAAACAGTCTGCGAGTCGCATAAATCAGGAATGGCTGGAAAGCTGAGACTGTTGTGGATTAAATGAGCCCAATTTTATTCATGTGAGATGATGTTAGTCCTCATAGTAGCATTTCATTAAAGTGGAACTTGACCTCGCTGTATAAAATGAGCTGCTGTGACCTCTAGGATAATCACAGCCTCTTGAAATTTTACAACTAAAACAAGAGACCACTAGAGCATTCAGAGGATGGATGGTGTAGTTATGTATATGCAGGTTTTTTACCTGAGCTGAACGATGATTAGACAAATCTATAGTTGTTTTAATAGATTTAATTATCCTTACCTTGTGATACATACCTGAGGTCGCCATATATACAGTTAGAAACACAACAACACGATGCAGAATGCAGGAGGTCGATTCTTTCTGCCTTCACCACATGACACAACAATGAATAATAAGTTACTAACAGCTGACTGACTCGTCTTCACAGCTCCACAGTGAGGTCGAGAAACCACTGCTGACATTCAGAGGTGACAACTTCAAGAAGGATCTGAAGAAGTACGACCATCACATCGCCGACCTCAGGAAGCAGCTGGCGAGCCGCTACGCAAGTGTGGAGAAGGTAAGAAGTGTGAATAAAATATAGGTCAGGTAGAGCTGCAGATATAGTATCAGGCTATAAGACTAACGGGCCAATGTTTTCCTCCAAATACTGCACACATTTCCAAAAGGGAATCTTAAAATAGTGATCTAGTCTAGTTGCACATCAGTGTTTGTCTGTATGAGAAAGTTACATAATAAAAAGAGCTTCAGGAACTCCTACACGTGGAACATATTGGCACTTTGTTTCTGCTGCCCACCTGCTGAAATCATTTCATGAATGATTTTTTTTCCTTTGCATACACACACAAACAAACAGCATTTATTTTATTTTCATTTGGGGTCATGTGTCAGCAGGAATATGGTTCTGCATTTCTTTGTTGATAAACTATTTCCACCTCAGCCGAGACTTACAGTATTTATGTTTTACATTTTTAGACACAGGTTTCCTTGTGCAGATATCTTCCACTCTGTGCTTTATTCAGGAAGGTAGCACAACACATTTACCTCTGAAATTAACATTTACATCACTATATTTGGAGAACAACCTTATTGTATCTTATTTACTGTCGCTTTTGATGATCTTTCGTGATGGCGGTGATAGATTTGTTTTCACTTCATGCATTGTTTTCTGCATTATTAATGCTTTCCTTTCACTATTATTTCTGTGTTTTTAAGTGTTGGAATGGTTAAAAGAAAATAACCACCACACACAGAAACCACTGAGATACTGAGCAGCCTGTTGTTACCAGCTAGGTTTGATTGATGCTGAATGGTCGTATATTTGATTGAATATTGTCTGGAATGTTTTATGGTAGTTTGGCGTCTACAACCTGCATCAAAGTCGGTTTTTAGTGCAACTCTGACCATGTTTTTCATCCAGTGTTTACTGTCGATCACTGAGGTTTATTCCGGCTCTAAAAAGTGATTTGTAGACAAAAACAAACTTTTGACTCAATCTCTGCTGCGCTGCATTAATCAGTGGGCTTCGGTTGGCTCAGTCCCACGTTTTCTTCCTCTCGCTCTCTCTTGATAAAAGAGATTTTCTTGGCATCGCTGCTACTGCATGTTTACCTTTGAAACACTTTCACACCGCGACCTTCGCAGAGGTGCCTCAGTACAGAATAAGAGGAAAGACTCAATGAGATGGATTAAAGAAAAGATTAAAGGATGAGACCAGCGCGGACGTCGGGAGCCGACATGAAAAGGCCGTAATGACTCCTGTGATAGATGTAGGTACAGTAAATCTGAGGATTACGCTGAATGATTCATTGTGTCTACATTCACACATCTCTAAATGTGTGTGAATGTGTGTGTGTGTGCGTGACGCAGGCCCGTAAAGCCCTGGCAGACAGACAGAAAGATCTGGAAGTGAAGACTCAACAGTTGGAGATCAAACTCAGCAACAAGACGGAGGAGGACATCAAGAAGGCCCGGCGGAAATCCACACAAGCAGGTCAGAGGTCACGGAGCTTTAATAGGAGCCGGTCACAGCAGACATGTTTTAACATGTTTACCTGAACTTAAAGTGTCAGCAAATGACTGAAACTAAAAGCTTTTAAAACACATGAACAGGTGTCAATATCTATTTCCTTATGTTTTAAACCAAGATTCTTTTCTGATGCATCTTCACAGTGTTTTTGAAGGTAAAAAAGGCGAATCACAGTTAAGATTTGGTTATTTTTCCTGATAGAATCATTCTTTACATATGATTCATTCAAGGACTGTTGAATATTTGAAAATCAGACAATAATATTAGTGTTATTTTGCTAAAAACAAGACTTTCAAGCATGAATGAAGATAAAACCACAATAAAAACCACTGGGATCCATCGGCTAAAGAGCAAGAACATCCACCAGAGAACTCATAGATATCTGGATTAGATGGATTTTGTATTTTTCTTCTGATTGTGCAAAAAAACTACATTTAAACAAATATACTGATATGACAAAACACGTTTTAATTATAATTAATTTAACCTTATTAATGATCGTATTACTGGCTGTTCACAGTTGACTCATGTTTTCTTTCATGGACTATAAAATTAAATTTGATGTGAAGGTAATTTTGTTTTGTTTAATGAGTTTAAATTGTAGACGCAGCAACAGGCGACGTCTTAGCTGAGCCTCTGTGAGTTTAACATTTTAATAAGATAGAAGCTGAGTTCATGTTGTGATTGTTCTGCTCAGGAGAGGAACTTCTCTCTCAGTAGATTAGTCACAGTCCACAGCACTAATCAATAGCACATAGATACAGTTGAGTTATGTCGGCCTTGTGTCGCCACCTCAAGGTCGGTCCAGGTGTCATCACGCCTCGCTGCGCCCGCCGCCAAAGACAGAGGCGTGTGTTTACCTTCACTCGCTGAATATTAATGAGCTCCAGTCATGTTTTTCTTCTACTATCTGACACTTCTTCATGTTTTCAGACACAGAGAGCTGAAATATTCTCACTTTCCTGACTGATAACCACAAATTGAAAGAAGAACTTGTATCTATTCTGGGATTTGGGAGAGACACATGAGAGAGGTTGTCAGGTCTTTTACTGAATCTAAAAGCCCAAAGACGAATCTGAAGCAAATGTGAGCAGTTCAGGTTTTTAGCGCTGATTTAAAAATAGTAGTTGTCAAAGCAAATCTGAGATCTGCTTCATGTTTGTCCCAGAAATGTGCAGCGTAGTGGGCATCAGGGACGTTGAGCTGTCAGGCAGCTAGTCAGAATGATAAACTAGTATTTGTGTTTAATTTTGGCACATTTGTTGTAAAACACTCCCGAGATATTAGAATAAACTCATCCAAATGTCTTTATAGCTTCATCTATTCTGCAAACAGCCGTAATAACAGCTTCATGTCCACATTCAGTCTTTGCATCATTGAGAAGTGAACTGTTTGCGCCCTCTGCTGGTCCGTAAAGGTTCTGCTCCTCATGTGCACCAGATTAAACAATGAATCACAGAGCTGAAGAAGAAATAACCTTGTAAGTGCTGTTTGTGTTTAATTTGTGGACCGACCTTGTTTCTCTGCAGGAGACGACCTGATGCGCTGCGTGGATCTGTACAACCAGACTCAGTGCAAGTGGTTTGAAGAAATGGTCACCACCAGCATGGTGAGAACTCTGCTCTGAGAGCACGTTAATTTTCAGATTTCATGTTTGTCTTCTTTGTGAGAGTCTTTATGAAAATAATTCTGAAATGACACCTTACTTCTGTTTGGGAGGTCAAAGATCTCAGCTGTAAAATGTGTAAAATTTCAGTGGATTTTATGCAGCAGTACCTCAGTGTTAATTCTGTGCATGAAAACTATGAAGAAATATGTTTTTAAATGACCAAAGACAAGATGATGATGAGACAACACCCCCGTCATGAGAATGTTAACGACTAAAATGTACTAAAACTTTACCTGATTATTCTCTCACCTCTCACACACAAGATGGAGTGATGACACTTGATAAAAAGATAAAATAAAAAAACGTACATTTGACACATGACTAAGACTAAAACTAAATTCCTAAATTTCAAACCAAATTAACACTGGTTTTAAAGAAATAAAATGTAATATTTGATCGCTTATCACCTGGACTAAAGCTGGATCAAAACAATGAAGGATGGAAAATAGAATAAAACAGGTAATATTTAAAGGGGAACATTGATGATTTAGCTATTTATTAATATAATATTGTATTATTAGTACAGCAGTTGTGTCAGGAAAGAGCCTGAGAGTTAAAACTTTTCCTCTTTGTTCTTCCTCTTCAGGAGCTGGAGAAACTGGAGGTCGAACGCATCGAGTGGATTCAGCAGCATTTACGCCAGTACACGACTCTGCGGCACGAAACGGACATGTTCAACCAGAGTGTGAGTCTGAGCTCGTTCTGCCTCTTTGTTTTCCTGCACAGGGGCTGAAGAAAAGGCTTTAAATGGCACCAAGCTGATGAGTATTTCTTCAAAATGTCTCATGAAATAATCTTGGTTTTG
The DNA here is from genome assembly GCA_903364295.1 of Serranus cabrilla. NCBI lineage: Eukaryota > Metazoa > Chordata > Actinopteri > Perciformes > Serranidae > Serranus > Serranus cabrilla. The sequence goes on from CAFUXE010000411.1 coordinate 954,562, forward strand.
TTTGTTTGGAGGTTATTTGCACCTGTCATAGTTAACCCACATTATTTAAAGAGCGACCGAGGAGCGGTCCGTTGGCGCGGCAGGCTGCCACATGAGTTGCGTGCCACTCGTTGTGAGTGTCGATGTTTTGACAGATGGAGCCCTACAGTCAGTGTTTCCTCCGTCACACACAGTGCTGTCATCCCTCGGCGCCTCAGAGAAACCCACCGGGACGCTCTGCTTATTTAGGAGGTGCAGAGTAAACCCCGTAAATCTAACGAGACGTTCGTCTGTCAGCGCTGCGGGAACAACAAGCTGACAGGACAAACTCCTCAGAGGTGATACGCACACAGGAGATCAACCAGATTCAACCATCTGGAAGAAGAATGTATGAAGATATTTAGTTACTGACTTTTGCTGCTGGCACTGAGACTTTTGCTGGCCGGATGAATTTAATCTCAGACTAATAAAGTAATTACAAGCAGCTCTGTTGCTTTAAGGAGACGCTTAACTTCTAATAACTGTTTGCCTGTTGACGTGACAATCTGCAAGAAACAGTTATTTGCCTTCCAACCAAATTCTGGGAGATTTCTCTAAATCCTGCACACTGCTGCTGTGTTAAGGTTCAAACATGCAACAGAAACAGCAGAAAAAAACCTAAATTATAATTGTTTTAATTTGAAACTTGATGACTTTTCTAACTAAAGTTTTTATTCTTATTCTTTATTTTTGTTTAAACACACACAATCATGGCCAGGAGTGGGAACAACTCAAACATGTCTTTTGTGCAGAATAACACATAAAAGAAAACATGTAAACAACAGCCATTTTTCTGATAAATTAATGTTTTTTTTGTAATAAATGGAATTTATACACTTTACACTTTATTTAAGTGCCCACTAGTATCACGAACATTGGGGGTAGAATTGGGTCTCCATATGCTGTACATGTTGTCCCGTTTGCAGCCTCTCCTGTCCTCTCCTCTGGGCTCTGTGTAAACTGATATTCAGTGAATATTTGTCCCGTGACCGTTGGTCTCAGCAGAATCAATCCTGGCTTCACAGTGTCTCTGAGGAGCAGAATTTAATGTTTTTAACAGGATCTGGTTAGTGCAAACACTTTATTTTTAATAAGACGTAGAATAAAGAGATTTTGACAGAAATATCACAATTTTAAGCTTCGTTTTTGTTACTTTTTCTAAAGGAAACTTTCAAAAACAGCTTGAATGTTTAAATTCTGACAGTAATGCCTGTTTTACAGTTTCTTTCTCCAATAAACGGTGTTATCTTCTCATGAAAAGTGGATTTTCCTGAGTGTTTCCTGTTTGTGTGGCTGTGTTGTGCGTGCAGACGGTGGAGCCGGTGGACCAGCTGCTGCAGAACGTGGATCCAGCCAAAGACAGAGAGCTGTGGGTGAAGGAGAACAACACCGGCGAGGTCCGGCCCGTGGACATGGACATTTAGACCTTCCTGACCTGGGATCAGCCATTCCGTCGTCAGTATTATAACACACCCGCAGAGTCCCAGAACACTTGTGATAACACTGATCCAGGGACAGTGCATGTTCAGACTGCAGGTCTGCTCATCCGCTCTCTGACTGACACAACAGGAGGACAGGTTCATACTTAACGCCGTCAGGAAACAGTAACGGATCAAAGTACCAGCATGTTCCTTCTAAATTTTAACCCTCTCATAATCAACATTAGCTTATTGAATGCCATTTAACATATTCTGCTGTTTACCTGTTGTAAAGTCGACACTATTAAAAAATAATATGTATTTTGAATTGTTTAGTTTAGCTTCAATCTACCCTTTTCACAGTTTGTGTGAACCAAACGGAAAAAAAAATATTGATATTACCTTTATTTTAGATACGGATATTGAAGCATATTGAGATCTTAGACTGAATATGATATATTTTCATATTTTGCTGGTTCATTTTGGTGGAAATGCATGTTTTGAATATCTTGCTTTTTCTGTATATGAAGAGCTGCACAAATTTGTGGAACCATGATGGTTGTTTTTTGGTATAGTTCATTGAATTTACACAAGCATCTTGTAAGTGACAGAATTAAGGAGCTTTCTCTCACACGACACACAGAAAAAAAAAACACGTGTACAGCGTTAAAATCCAGTAACCTCAATTGTTTTAAAAGAAAAACACACAAAAACAGTGTTTAGGAATGTGTTTTTGAATATGCTCGCCACAAGTCAAAACACGTGGAGGATCAGATTTAGGCCAGGGTCTATTTTGGATCAGTCCGGAGGAAAAAGGTGGTCCAAGTTACACTGAAACACCTTTTAGTGCCTAACGGTTATATACCTGGAATGTCCTTGACATATTCTACTGCATCAGTGTACATTTGTACATACAGGCTAGATGTATTTTGCTGTCAGATGTTTTAAGGCCCAAAGGATCTTTGAGGCCGCTGAGGTGTTTGTACTGTACAATGTCGTTTGTTTTATTTTTGGTAAATGTACAGAGAATATCTTTACGGCGGCGGCGGGAAGCAGAATCCAACAAATTCAATTGACTTTAAAGCCAGCGGACTCGACCCAGTCGCTCCCAAATGAAAACCACGTTTTATCAGAGACTGCATGAACAGTAAGTGTCCGTGTTTACATGTACGTGTCCGTCTTTGTCTCTACATTTTGTTGTGGTCTATCTGCTCTGGATTTATTTGGATTATTACCTTTTTTCCACGGCCGATATTTTTTTAAACTTCTCCAAAAGCACGAAGCCAATCAAACCCAGCTAATCCTAATCCAGCTGCCTGGCACGAGAAAATAACCGCTTTTAAAAAAGGGATATAAATGCTTACCTGCCTTATCACCAACATTGATAGTGCATTACATTCTCTTTGTGTTAAAGAAAGAAACGTTCAGACTTTGCTTTAAACCCAAAAAGGCTTAACGCACAGGTTTAATTAGCTTATCTGTTGTAGAGATTTTATCCGTGTGTGTCAATGTTGTGCACTAAATGTAAACAAAAAGTTATTATGTTCCAACTAAATGTTCGACAGTTTCATGATGACGTAACGGTTGAGTTTTTCTGCCCTTCTGTGATTAACATTTCCATAACGTGCATTCAAATCCGATGTTTTACGAATGTTTGATCATAGGTGACCTCTGTCCAGACGGTGTACTGTGGAATGCAGTGTCCAAAATAAATCTCCTCTTAAAAAAACATTTAATATCACTGTGTGTGGTTATGTAACTGACTGGGACGGACTGGGTCGTAATATTTTCATGGTTTAATCAGCTGTAACTCTTAAATCTTCAGGTCGGTTTACAGGCTCTGGATCCAGACACGGGTCCAGTCTGTAATCTGCCAGGTATTAGCCCGAGCCCAAACACACTTTATGACCAGATGATGCAAAGCCAAACTTCCCTGCAGCTTCCTGCCAAATTTCTGTAGAAGAAGCTTGATTTAATAGGCTCAGGTTCTAAACTTCATTCCTTTTTACGCAACTACTTCTATAGCTTTTAACTATATTGATAATACCCTCCCGTACTCGCCAACTCATTGTTTTTTGCCAGGTTTCCCCGTATTTCAATGCCATCTACTGGTACCTCTTGTTCTTCTGGGAATTTCCTGTAAGTTGAATGACCCTCAGAACTTATTTGGATGAGCGTTTCCATCTCCCATTTAGCCTATTAACTATTTTTCGAAAAAGACAAAAACCACTTCAAGCGAGTGTAAAAAATTAAAATGCATTTGCAAATCTTCAAAATTTGCAGTGAAGGAAGGACCTGCACTTAGCACATGAATAAGCCTTAAAGATATACCTAAATCATTAGAAAACTCAGCTATGATCTATCACAAGGCCAGTTTGTTAGTGAATAAACACTATTATCATTGCATATTTTTTCTATTTCCTCTAAACTTTTGCACTGACATCCATATTAACTTAAATCTTGCCTCAGAATATGTATTAACTACACAAAAATGCTTTCCAGCAACACCTTCTTCACTGTGCCAAGCCCACATTATACCAACCAGACACTCGAGTAAGGAGGTTGTTTGTCTCAACCGACCTTCACCTCCTAATCGGATTGGCTGATACAGGCGGATTGTTAACCCGAGCCTAATTCCCCTCATAAGGAGCTCCTGCCCCGACTTTCCTCCTATCAACTTAATGAATTTATGTGTGAACAAACATAGTTGTTGGTACGCTGCCAGAAGTGAGAGAGTAAATTAGCTGTCGGGGGAAAGCTGCTGGCAGGTAAACACAGGCGCTGTGTGGATGTCAGGTCAGGAAACAGAAGCATATTCTACAAACTCAGAGCATATTCAGAAATGGTAAAGTAAGTAAATGTGAATGTGGAAAAACGGTTGATTTTGATGCAAATAGCATCATTGTCCTGCAGAGAAAACACAGTATTTGCAAACATGTTTCTTCTTACGCTTTTAAGTCCATTTGAATAATAATAAGCCAAAAATATGCAAATAAATGTGTTCAATTCAACATAAAATGTGACTTAAAATATAGTTTAATAATCACATGAACTCACATGAAGTCCACAAGTCAGAGGAGGCAGAAACTGCAGTAAGTTACCCTGCTAGTGAGGCGAATTAGCTTTTAGCTGGACCAGTTAATCAGTTGTTACAATTTTTTTTCCATAATTTTTGTTTCTTCTTGCTGTTTAGCTGCTTAAATCAATGCAAAAAAATTGAATTGCGCAATTTAGCAACATAAAATTAAATGAAATCAACTGAAGTCAGAGGCCACAGAGAAGGCAGTTACTCCTATCCTGCTAGCTAGGCTAATTAGCAGTTTGCTGCGAAGCTATGTTTCTTATTTTCCGTTTTCCTCTCCAGTATGTTTTTGTTTATTCTTAAGCTTATTGTCCATTTGAACTGTAATCATGTTTAATGAATCACAAAATATGTGAGTTAACAGTATCTCTGCCACATAAAATAACATGTTGCTACCCTGCTAGCTAGTTTACTTAGTTAGGTACAGAAACAATGACGCAGCAATTTCTGCTCTTCCAGCTAGGCGAATTAGCATTTCGCTAAACTAGCTAGCTAGCAAGTTACTACCCTGCTAGGCAGGCTAGTTAGCATTATGCTGGACTAGCTTCTGGTGTTACTTTTTTTTCTTCATTATATTAAAGATTTAGCCATTGTCTAGATTATGTGGTGTAACAAACTTAATTACAAGATGTTAGAGCATCACATTTGATTATCCAATTGCAAGAAACAGTAATTAAGGTACATAAGCTTTGGCTAAGGCTAGCTTGTAAGATACGACATGTACAATGTAAACTGCGCAGGAAACAAACAAAATATGTTTCTTCATCTGCAGTCATGTCAATTTGAGCAAATTAGTGAATAACTGCATGATTATTTTAACACAAAAGTATGCTATTTCAAGTTTGTTTTAAAACGGTAAGTAAATAAGCTTTGGTTAACACTTTCTTAGCTAGCAGAAACTAGATGGTGTACAGTCACTGGCTCTTATGACCTTTGCTCGCTGTTTTCCAAAAAATAATACACATAGCAATTTATTTGTTTTATTCTGGTCAATGTTGACCAAATGTGTAACTTAATTACTGTGTTATGACTTTGTAGGACAGTATAATAAAGTTGCTTACTACATGTTAAATACAGATCTACAGTGTAACAGCAAAGAAGTTTGAACTCAGGTCAAATTTTCCATTTCAAGCGTTCCTCTGCTTCGGTTTTCTGGTATGAAATGCAATTATTTTATTGCTTTCTGGTTACAAAGACAAAAATAAAACACTGTTTATAATGTTAAAATAGAAAAAAACAGAGACGTGGGTCAAGCAGGCAAGTAGCCGGATCATGATAGAATGTTAACAGAAAAATAAAAGTCTTAAATTCACAAAAATGAGCTTTAGCTGATATATTACTGCTTCTTCTCTTTCAGCTTGTCTTTAATTTTCTGAGGCTCATCATATTGTATCAACCGCAAGATGTCCTTGTTGTCCATCACTCCCTGGATGAATTCTCCCTCTGAGATTTTATCTGGGAAAGGATGAAAAACAGCCTCAGTGTGGGTGTTTTTATGGCACAAAAAGCTTTAAAGCAGCTGTTAAAAGTGAGTTAATGAATTGTGAGTTACCGTTTTCTTTCTTCCCAAAGAATTCCCAGATTTTTTCCGCCCTCTTCTCCGGTGTGTTTTCATCCTCTGGGAGGTTCTTCTGGTCGTCGACAGGAATCATGTTGAATATCGACTGTGAGAGTAGGTGAAAAATTTCATTATAAAACAACAATAATATTTTTTAAAAAAGTATATAAAGAATACGTGTACTTTACAATAAATTCAGTTTGTGCTGAAAAAGAATAAAATTATAAAACTGCCTTTTTTGCTTTTTGTTTTTATAAGTTTAAATTGAATCTAAAATTAAATTAAAGAGGGATTTTAAAGAGGGATGCTTTTTTACACCATTACACAATTCTTCAAAAGAAGTCATTGTATAGCCTGGCTATTATCCTTACATTATTCAAAACATGTAAACAAGTTTACACCATTATGGGCTCATTAATCACTTTCTAACATCCCTTTACAATCTCTTTTGTTCTGATAACAGACATTTTTTAGGGAATAAAAGCATAAATTGCCAAACATAGGGTGATAAATGATGTGACAAGCAAATAAATAAATAAACCAGAACAATGTACCATCTTGTTTTCAACATTTATCCATGAAAGGCTTTTTTTAAAGGGGCTGAATAGGAGTTTAAATTTTTAATTACTGCAGGGATAATGGGGTTTTCTGTCAAATATCTAATAATGAGTAGTAATTATAAATCTTTTCTGCAGCCTAATGATGAAAGAAGAAGGTGTAAGTACCCTAACAATCTCTAGGATTTCATTCTTGCTGATGGTTCCATTCCCGTCCACGTCGTACAGGGCAAAGGCCCACTCCAGCTTCTGCAGAGTCTTTCCCCCGGACGTGAGGTGCAGAGCGACGATGTACTCCTTAAAGTCCAAAGTGCCATCTGCGTTGGTGTCGAAGCTCCTGAATACGTGGCGTGCGTACTCTGTGGGGTCGGCGTTTGGGAAGAAACTGGCGTAGATGCCTTCAAACTGCTGCCTGCTGATCTTCCCCCCGGGACACTCCTTCAGGAAGGACTGGTACCAGGTGCACAGCTCCGACTCCGAGTATTTCGTGTTGGATTTGAGTTCCTCCAGGAGCTCCTTTGACAGCGCGCTGCTCTTAGTATTCCCCATCCTGAAGACTGACTTTCACAAAGGTGAAACTTCTTTTTCTGGTCTGTCTAAAAGCTCAGCGGCGCTCATTCAAGTCGCTCTGCCTCGTGTACACGCTGGCGGCCCCTCAAGGTGCCAAATGGGATTATAGTCATCACTACCTAAATCCAGACAGCTGTCTTGAAGATTAAGGGGATAACCGCGTCACAGCACTATGACACCTTTTTGAAGACACAGTTAAATACTGGAGGTATAAGCAGAGGATTAAACACAACAGGTGGCGACCACTTTAAAAGGTCAACATCTGGGAGTCCTTTCATGCCCTTTTTCAGCGTTATTGCTTACACTGAAGTCCCATCTGCCGTCCCCCCGGGCTTAATAACTGCCTGTAATGTTGAGTTACATCAAACGACGCATAAAACATGATGTAGAAGAAGTATTAAGGTAGATTTGCCTTTAATTTAGCCACTATACCCTGCTTCCCCTATCCATCCAACACTGTTCTACAATATTTCATTTAAAGGCACAAAGTGCTTTAATGTGCATTTTAAGCTTTAAATAGTTTTGTTGTTTACTTACAGGACTTCCATAATGAGTAGTAGTGTACTTATTTTAGCTAAAATAATGTGGTGTCTATAACACCAAGGCAAAGCAAAAAGTAACAAAATTTAAAAGAAAAATAAGTGTCATTCAACTGTCATGTCAGGATAATTTTCCAGATTAGTTACTATGTTTTCCAGTGATTCATACTGAATAAACATTGGAAAGAACGAAAGGGTCTTCCAACTGATGATAGTTCCTCAAGTATCTATTCTGAATCACCTGAACTTGCGTTCTGGTCAGCGTAAATCACCTGAACTTGCCTTTTTTAAGCTCATTTCGGCTGCTTGGACCCACGATCTCATTCCTTTGGTCACTACCCAAAGACCATAGGTGAGGGTTTGAACATTGATAGACTGGTAAATCAAGAGTCTGTCTCGGAGATACTTGGAACTTCTTCACTTGGGGCCCAACCCAGAGGGATCAATCCACCATTTTTCAGTATAAAACCTCAGACTTGGAGGTGCTGACTCGCATCGCAGTTGCTTCACTCTCGGCTGCTCCAGTGAGCTCTGGAGGTCACAGTCAACAAAACCACATCATCTGCAAAGAGTCGATTCCGAATTCTGAGGTCAGTTATTTTAAACGTATTTTAAATGCAGTGTTGTTTTGTGAAAGGAGACTTTCCTGGATATCTTTCTTCTCATATTGTGATCACGGTATCTCAAGATGTTTTGATTTATCACTGGTTATCTTTTCCTTATTTCATCTTGAGCAGATGAAGGCCGGCCCGGACACTGGGAGGTCTTGGTGAAGCCTCCTCCACAATGAATGGGATGAGATTATCTGTCTCCAGTGTAATAGTCTCAGGCCAGATTACAAGACCATCTGCTGCAGCGGTGGCAAAAGCACAACACAGTGAGTGAAGGCAATTAATGAATTAGAGTGAGTGGGATGTGCTGTGAAATGGCAGTGTTGGTGAGACAGAAACTAGAAAACACAAGTACCCTAAATAAACTCTGTGGTTAGTTTTTGATGCACCAAATTGGTGAAAGGTGGAAGGAAAACAGCATCTCCAGGGAGCTAAAAGATATCCATCCAATGCACAACAGTTGTTAAATGGATGTTCTCTTATTTTCCATGCTGGGTGCGTCTACATGAAACTTGGCGTATCTACTTTTGCAGCATCAGATTATGTAACCCCAAATCGTTCTTTAGTCTTTTAAATATCATCACACAGAATGTCGAGCATCTCTGTCCCCGGGGGAAAGGCAGACATTCAAATCTCACATCTGTCAGTCAATATTACTCCGAATGAGTCCCCCCGCCCCTCCTGCCAGGTATTATGTTATATTATTATGTAAAAAGAGAATGAGTCTAGGAAATATTCACTGTACAAGAGGCTTAATACTTCATCAAGTGTAACGCTGGACTTATTCTTCCTGTGTTTACATTTTTTATTACACGGAAGCTAATGTTCAGACTAATCTCTTTGTGTTCGGGGGAATTACTCGATGAGATGCTGGCCGTGACTCAAAGTGCTGCTGTCAGGTTTCAGTATTTACTCCACGATGATCAACATTATGGCTGCAAATACTTTCTTTGCAAAGGGCGGCTGAGGAAAAGGGACGCCAATATTCAATATGTACTCGTTTACGTTGTCGTGCTCAAATCAAGGCTGTAGTGGACCATTGGGGTTGTCGTATATAAAATAATTGTATGATCACGAGTTACATGTTGGAGGACTTAAATCAGAACAATCCAAACAGTTATTTCATTTAAATATCCTTAGTATCTTACAAAACACATGAGAAAATCAACAAAATTTCTGTTACAAACATGGCTCCAGGCTTGGGAATTGTCTGTCCACCATGAGGTATTGCTCTCGAAGTTTTTTAAACCTTATATCTGCACTGATCTATTCGCTACATGAATCCTTCCTCTTCCAGTTGATGTCTAATGATTTAGTTTTTCTGGTCTTTATTCAGCATCTCCTGAACGTGGACACACACGTAGTGTTGCATCTGTTCGTTGTTGAGGTCCGTAACAAGGATTGAACAGCACCAGAGTTCGATTGAAACGGACTAAACTTGTTGTTGTGAAAGTGCTCTAAGATACTTCATGGTTTTTGCATGCAGGCTGTAGAAACCTGGTGAAAAATATGACTTTGTTACTAAAATAACTTAAATTTATGCAAGAGAGGCGTAACATGATGATCGAATCTTTTTCTGTACAGCCGGATAGTTTGTCGCTTTAAATGATTCCAGAAGTTGTTGGATTATCAGCTTTCCTTTGGTAAACGATGATCCAGTGAATTGTTGGAAACACCTTTCCTGAGCATTCAGGTTCAAACAGCTCTTATCAAACCTTCGTTAGAGACTTCCAGATCAGTTAGGAACCCTCCGAAACAACAAAGAGCCGTGCATCACCGGATCATTTATCTTCTGATCCATTCGGCCCATTTTAATCTCAGACAGCACCGTCTGATTTTGGCAAGTTGTGCCTCTCTCCTCTGCATTCATCTTTTTATAACTGAACCTCTTGCGAGCAGTAAATTTCAGCTCAAACCAAAGGTGGCACATTTGTCACTGAGAGTCTGAGCCGCAGAGTCTCATGACAAGTTTAATGGAGTGATGGGAAATCACGGAGCGGAAAAGACGAATGTCTGGGAGTAAAGGCAGCAGATGTTTCCTCCAAACATCTGTCATCTCCTTCATATTTCTCTAAGTGATTTGTCTTCGTTCTGCGCGGCGTCTCCCACATCAGCAGGCTATTAGACGTGAGGAGATTTGTCCTGCATGCACACACATTACGGATGGATTTTCATATGAGACTGTACACATTATGTCACGGGTCAGCGGCTGTAAAACAGGCACTGAGTCTTCGACATGAACTGCAGAAAAATCAGGGAAATGTAAACTTGTCCTGGATTATAATCTAAGCTCAGAGTAATCTTTTTTTTGTTATTAATACGCTCAAAGGAAGTCTGGAATATAATTTGCCATTTGTAATGGATAATATTGCAGGAAAAGATTTGTAGAAGGGGAGGAGCGAGGATGGGGTAGGACGAGCAGCGAAGAGGGAAAGAGTTCAGATGAGGCAGGGAAAAGCAAACGCCGCCATGGGTTTCTTTTGTTCCGGTGGAAGTGGAGAGGATGAACCGAGGTGGCGCTGCGTCCTCAGAGCCGGCGGCGGGATGTACAGAGTTCTCACCCGAGGCGCTCCAACAAGATTATGAAGATTTGATACATCTGCTGGGAGGCGAAACACGGTGGCTTCATATCGAAAGCCCGGATTAGTTGCCTTTTCATTTCATCTCCTCTGGCCTGGCCTCGACCATGAGGCTAGAGCGCGGCCGGCGGGCTTCTCTGGCGATCACACTCAACTTTGTGGCGTTTGCTTTTGCCTTATCAGCGGTGACCACCAGCTACTGGTGCGAGGGCACCAGGAAGGTGGCCAAGCCTTTCTGCACAGGCCCGCCGCTGAAGGTGAAGCAGTGGTTCTGCATCCGCTTCAACAGCACCAACATCAACGACAGCCGGCTGGTGCAGTACATCTTCGAGACCGGAGAGGAGAAGTTCCTCCTCAAGAAGTTCCACACGGGGATATTTTTCTCGTGCGAGCAGGCCGCCGACATGAACGGTGAGTCTGATGGTGAGCTGCAGCTTCAGATAGGTGTTAAAAACAGGAAGTGATGGAGGAGGAGGCAGAAATCTGTTGTTAATCCACTAAACAGTTACTGCAAAGTCCATCGATTCATAAGAATAAACACAGATTTACTTACTAAGTTTATTGATATGTCATGAAGAGGCCTTCACAGGCTACATTCATAGATACATTTTTATATATTTTTTATGTTTTCCCTGACACAATTTGGATACAACCACTTAGGATGTAGAGAAACAATATTTTATTTGTTTTTATGGGTGCCATTTTTACTTTACATGTATTTTGGGTCCCTGGCCCCATACATTGTTAAACTGTTGATAGATACTTTATTTATCCCGAGGGAAATTCAAGCATCCAGCAGCAGCATGCAAACACACTGAACAAACGTTAACATACACTGAAAGATTAAGACTTAACCTATAACACAATGACATTAAATTTGACCTAAAATAAATTAATCTGACTTTGAATTAAAACCTTGCTGAAATATGAAACATTTTCAGAGAAGTAAGATTTTGCTGGGAAATGAAAAAACGTGCAGAAATGTCCAAGAAAAGTGCAAAAAAACAGAATGAAATCCTTTAGTAAAGCTAGATAAAAAGAGTAGAATAGGGGAAAAGAAGACCATGTATGTTGTAATGACTTTAATAATAAGTGCTCAGAAAGTACCAGAATTCACCAGGAGTGCAGCTGATTTAATGCTGTTCGATGTGACAGCAAGAAACCACAGAAATGTCCAACAATTTGTATCGTATCTGCAGTTTTTAACATGTGAGATGTTAAGCTAACCTGCAGTTTTTTACGCCACTTTTTAAGGACATTTTGCACGAAATTTCTGGGCTTTTTGTGTCATTTAACGCCATATTCAACGGCTTTTAAATCGTTGTGAAATGATGATCGGATCACTGTCTTGCACATGTAATTATTACTGTGTTATTACTTGGTTATGTTTTGTCCAGGAATCACAAACTTTTACTACCAAAAGATCAATTTTAGGCCAAAAAAAGAAAAAAAAACAAGGAAATAAATTCTCTATCTTACTTTATTTTCAACCTGTAGCTAGCCTGACAACAGGAACATTACCACAGTTTAGAACTATAAATTAAAGTTTTATATTCAAAAAATGCATTATATAATGTTACTGGATCATAACTATTGATGCAATAATGTGTTCATTGCTTTAATGTTGCAGCTGGTAACAATGAGACAAATGTTAAATGTGTGAAATGTTAATGTTAGTGAAGTAAAAAGTGAAATATTTCACTCCACAATGCTGCAGAATAAAATCAGTTTTACTTTATGTTGAAGTTTACAACAGACATTTACAGTTCAGCCTCGAGGAGAAAGTTTCCATGAGGAGAGGCTGCAGAAAAATATGTCTGTAAACTTTGTTTCATACTCTAAAGATTTACTGAAAACATGAAATATTCATTCAGCAATTCAAGTTGTGAAACTCAACAGAAGACAGAACTTTATTTATCTGGAGGGATAAATTATTCTGCAGCAGAATGTAGGAAAACAAGCAAATATAAAATATAACAAAAAACATTCTTGTTCAGCATTAATTAAGAGTTTAAACTCTGATCAGGACTGTGTGGGATGATTTACAGTTGCCTAGCAACACGATTCTATTGGTCCGATGTTCCTAAATCCTGATTGGACCAAAATACAGCAGAGCCCCGCCCACTTTGAACCAATGAACCAACAAACAAACAAACAAATACCAAACATATTGTTACTCTCAGCCTAACCCCACTCCGCCGGATTATTCTGAGTTTTCATTTTATTGCTGACAAATAAAAAAAAAAAAGAAGCTGATTGAAAAAATATATTTCAGCGCATTTTTCTTTTGACTCAAAGCAAATCGCTGAACACGACAGGAAACTGCAGCGAAATATCACAAATAATCTGTAGTTTTAACAAACATGTAGAGGAAAACAGCTTTTCAGGAAGTGTCATTATTATGCAAAAGCAGAGAAGAAAAATGCACAATTTAAACTCAACATAATACTGAGTGATATTATTTTGAGGAAAGACTCACAATATTTTGAGAGAAAAGTGATAATATTACGAGGAACAAAATACATCATATTTCGAGAGGAAAAAGATAATATGAGAAAAAGCCATAATATTTTTAAGAATAAAGACATAATATTTTCAGTAAAAAAAATAGAATTTTTTTTAGTAAAGAGTTTTAAAACTCCAAAAAAAATGTTTTTTTTTAAAGTCATAATATATTGAGGGAAAAGTTGAAATATTTTTACTGAGAATAAAAATGTTTGATAATGTTTGGAGTAAAAATGTTAAAAATAAAAAATACCCATAAAATACTGAAAGTGTAACAGTATTAATTTAGTTTTGATGTGTTTTTTTTTTTTATCACAGGGTTTGACTGTCGAGACTTCTCAGAGATCGCACCAGAACACGAAAGAGGTAAAAACCTGTTTTTGTTATATTATATGTTATAATATATTATTTATTATACAACATAGATAGATAGATGGATGGGTTGATTGATTGATTGATTATGGGTCATTGCATGAACCAATAGGATCTATAGAGTCCTTTATATTTAAATGTTAACATATTATTAGCAGAAAAGGTTCACTGTGGTTTACAGCAAACTATTGTTCCAGAAGCTTTAAGGAAATTTCTTTGAAGGAAACTAATGAACACAAATCATAACTATAACATAACTAATCATTGACAAATCCATCCACCATGGGCTTTAAAATAAACAAGCTGGCTGAATTGTGATTCTGTGTGTGTGTGTGTGTGTGTTTCAGGGGTCCTGTGGCTGTGCATCGTGGCGGAGAGTCTGTACCTCACCCTGCTGTTCACCGGCGGGGCCCTGATGGCCCTGGAGCAGTGCCCCTGCTTCAGCATCATGAACAAGCTGAAGCTCAGTGCCTTCGCTGCCTTGTGCACAGCCCTGTCAGGTAACGCTGCTGCTATGATGTCTGTGTGCCTGTTTCTGACAGCAGCTGATATTTAGATGCAGCTGGTTCACCTGGAAACACCAGAGCGTCTCTGAGTCAGAGATGTACTTCGAGTTCGAGGTATCTGACTGGATGAGAATCATAGTTCGCTTAGCAAGTGGAAAATGTGAGCAGGCAGTAAGTCAGGAGTCGATCACCGCTGCCAACAACGGCTCAAGCACACGTCAAAACTTAATAAACAAAGTTTTAGCGAATGTTGCCATTTCCATTCAGCCTCTCGAATTAAATACTTCTAAATATGCACAAAAAATGGAGAATGAAAATACCGTCACAGATCAGCAACCCAAAGTGTATCTGACGACCTGGAACTGAAACCCTGTTCTTAATACAAATATAGTAGCTTGAGTAATAACTATTTAAATCTTCACATTCTGTAGTTACTTCTCTGTGGTAGCCTCCATTGTAGGTGGCGGAGTCTGCCATTCCTGCAGCAGATTCAGATTTCTTTTACACTCATGAGAGAAACAATGCAGCATTTTATTTTCTTGATAATTACATTTGTTAGTTTCCTACTAATGCCACAGAGCCAAGAAGGACACATGGGGGCTTTTATTGTGAAGGAGTCACAGGTATTCCAATGCATTTGTCACAAAAATATATAAATACAAATACATTTAAACATGAGGAAAAAATTATTTCTGGGTGGAGTATCATAAGAAAGAGCAATAAAATAACAGAAATTTAATCTTAACAATCACATTAGATTATTTTAAATGCAGCAGTTAACAGGTTACGTCTGTTTACTGAAATAATATAATAATTCTGGTGTTCTCGTGCATTTAACATCTGATTTAAACAAACTGTGATTTCCTTCACTGGTGTTATTTTGCTCTCAGCCTCTGAAAAGTCTCTGAGTTTCACACTGAGCGCCGACCGCTGGGATCTCTCTGTTAAATCCAGTCTGAACCAATCAGAGAGGAGCAGCCGCAGCGGGACGGCCCGGCACAGGATGTCAGTTTAAAGTGGACACATAAGAACACAGTTTTATAGATTCCTGCCATAAATCTGGATTATTCACTCGTCAACAACAATGTCTGCAAGCTTCAGTTAAATCCATATTTATTTCTGCAGAAATACAGAATATTGATGCAACATTCTCAACTCCGTGGTGCTATTAATCTACATGGTAAATACAGTCGTTTGTTGTACTTAAATTCATCTTATTTAGCATTAAATGTGTTTTCTTTAACATGCAGTGAAGTTGTACACATGCACATTTAAAGTGATTATAAAAAAATTAAAAATTGCGCACTGCCACGGCTGAAATTCGCCCATGTAAAGGAAACACTGAAGAAAGTGACCCTATTGCCTTGGCAGAGGTCTGCGTTCTCCGAGTGCTTTTATAGTTGTTGTTGTTGTTATGCTTTAAGTTATTATGCGAGCGTTTCTGGGAAGGGGGAGATGTATACAGACGGAAACAATGATGTAATGATGTGGCAAACAGGTTCTGAGAAGGTTTGCAAGTTGAATTTATGAACTTATGAAAAACCGCTGTGGCTGTTATTTGAGTTGAACCAGCCTCTGTTCTCTGACCTCTGACCTCTGGGCTCTCTGGATATTTCCTCTTTTCAGTCCGTTCTCTGTAAATCTGAGAGATGTTTGTCAGATCAGCTGTTTGTGAAACACTCAGACCATCAGACACGTTCAGACTCTCCTAAATCACCTTCCCTCTCCGCTCTGATGCTCGCTGTGACCTCCAGCTGCCGTGTGATTGGCTCGTTAGATATTTGCATTAACGAGCAGTTGAACAGTTGTACCTAATAAAATGAATATTAAGTATCTAATCAGCACGTTGTTGCCAGGTTAGTAAATAATGAAAACATTAGAAAATAAAAACAGTTTGTTTATAAATTGTTGACAAAACATAAATAAACCCTCTCTGCTCCTTTATAACTCCAGTGTTATTGATGTTTGAACCTGTAATAAGTGTGTTTCATGCGGCAGGCGGAGGAGAAAAGGAGCAGGGCAGCAGGTCAGTGAGCAGCAGCGAGCTGCACCGCGTCCACTCACTACCTCCGAGGATTTGCTGGTTTGTGGACTAATCGGCTTGGAGCCGGGGCAGCGGTTTTGGGCTGTGCCAAGACCTGCCCAGAGGAGCTCCCTCCCTCCCTCCCCCCCTCCCTCCCCCCTGACTCCCATCCCCCCCTGTTGTTACGAGTTAATCCCAAGAAAAGCAGCTGTGGAGAGGCAGGCTGCGGGATGAGCGAGGGCCGGGATCCGGCAGAGAGAGAACAGTTCAGCTCCGGTCCCAGTTTGTTACAGGAAACATTTATTATTCACAGCAAAACTTTAACCAACATGAACAAAGTGATCGCAGTTTCCCGTCATTACAGCTGAAGTCTCACGTCTGTATCCACTTTTGTCTTTTTTAATTATTATAATTATTTCAGTTCCTCAGCTTGTAAAAACTTAGTTGTGGTTCTTTACCTGTTGGTAGTACGTTTCATCACACGGCAGCTTTTGAGCTGACAAATCTGTCAAGGAGGCTCCTTCATTCAATAGAAAGTCAATGGAGAGCGATGGCTTGAAGGGGCGGGGCTTAAATATGCTCTGTCCCATACTGTCCTGGTCCTCTGCAACATAACTTCTTCCTCACCAGGAACTCCCAAACCTCAAACTGTTTGTTTACAGTACAGGCTACAGGCTTCTATTTGTAACATAATTATTCCCACTCTCAACACTGGTTCAACGCTGGTTAAAGCTTCAGTTAGCTGGTGAACTCAGTGGAGCATTTAGCAGCTAACAATCCAATATTTATTTTCTGAGTTGGTGGAGACCAAATACGGAGCAAAAACAGAGTAAATCTTGGACTTATATTCATCAGGTGCAAACAAACGCGACTCCTCATGAATAATAATTCTGCTCTGTGGCTGCTGGATGTTAAAATAAGCAGCTGTTGATTTAAAAGGTGATGATATGTCAATGTTGTGTTCAGAACTTGTTTTTGTGCTGCCCCCAAGTGGCCAAAAATATCAAATACACATGTTATTAATTAATGTTAGTATTCAGGTGTTTCTATAACTACAGACTGTAAAACACCTGGTTCTCTCTGGTTTCAGGCCTTTGTGGGATGGTGGCCCACATGATGTTTACCACCATTTTCCAGCTGGCTGTCGCAATGGGACCCGAAGACTGGAGGCCCAAGACCTGGGACTACAGCTGGTCTTATGTGTAAGCATGAAACATTCAAATCTAACGTCAGTATACCATCAGTATTCCAGTGTGTCCTTGGTGTTACACATTTGTCTGTTTTGTAAGAGTTCATACATTTCAGTCTAACGCTGTTTTCAACCCTCTCCCAGCTTAGCGTGGGGCTCCTTTGGCACCTGTATGGGCTCCGCGGTGACGGCGCTCAACAGGTACACAAAGACGATCGTGGAGTTCAAATACAAGCGGCGGAACATCGAGAAGAGCCTGATGATCAAGCAGAAGATGATGGAGCAGGACGTCCCCGAGCAGATGTGGGACATGTACCTGACCGCCGTGCCCGCTGACGCAGAGGCGCCGCTAGAACTGCCGGTTAACGGCCACAAACCGTCGACGGGAACAACGTTTGTGGTGGAAATGGACAACGAGCGGGAACCACAGGGGGAGGCGTACTGTTAAAAATAACCCTCCTGCCCCACTGGAACAGTTTTCGGGGCTGGTTTCCGGGACCCAGATTGACTTTTGTTCCTGGATTTAGATTTCTAATTGAGGAATTGTGTCCGTTTGTTTTGTTGCCGCACATGAAGTGTGTGTCTGGGACAGGCCAGAGCCCGGAAATAATGTAACATGGTCGGCTTTAACGCAACATGCATTTCATCAAATCTTTCCATGTGATATTATTTGTGGGAGGAACGGGACACGGCTGCAATTTCTACGTCTCCACACTAATCTGTGACAAGCTGCAGGACGAGCTGCTGCTGCTGCTGCTGCTGCTGCTGCTGCACAGCAGTTAGATGCACATCATGTTATGTTTGAACTTCAAAGATCTTTTGCTGAATTCATTTTTTTACTCAAGTTGCATGAAAAATGTACTGGTGTGTTAATGTTTGGTCTCCCACTCTGTTAGATGGATTTGCTTCTCAGTCAGTGCACCATCATGACGGATTACTACAGACATTTGTTGTTGGAAACTGATTAAAAACTACATACAATTACAAAGAGACACAAAACAACTACAGATAGGCACAAAATGACAACAAAGCCACACAAAACCTCCACTAAGTGACACAGAAAGACCACAAGATACAAAACACAACGACCACAACAGTCAAAAGGGAGAACCACAAAGAGACAAAACAACCACAAAGAGACAAAACAACCTTAAAGAGCTGCAAAACACCCACAAAAACACACAGAAATATCACAAAATACATAAAACAACCACAGAGATGCACAAAACTACCACAAATACAAACAAAACAACAACAAAGATACAAACTAAATTCACAAAGACACAATAAAATAACACAAGACACAAAACTACAAAGAGACCCATAACAACTACAGAGATGCACAATACTACCAATAATATGCACACAAAAAGCTGCTGCACAAAAAGAAGCAAAACAGCCACAAAGATGCATTAAACTACCAAAAAGAGACAACAAAAAGCCAAAACGACTATAAAGATACACAAAATTATGCACAACATGACCACAAAGACACACTGGCCAACCACAACACGAGAAAATTCCATGAAAACATGCAAACAGATGACTACAAAGACACAAAACAACCTCAAAGAGATGCAAGACAACCATAAAGACACAGAAAACTACCACAAAGATGCAAAATGCTAAAAGAAAATAGTCTTAGTTCAACAAGGATCATTCACTAAAAAAAGAATCATCTCAAGATGAGAGGATTTAAACCAGCTATTAAATAATAAAGATCAGTAGACCCTGGGCAGGTAAACACAGCACAATGACCACAAAGACACACAAAACAACCACAAAAAGCCTGAAAGGATGCAGCTGTTTCGTGTCTCTTTGAGTCTCGCTCCTGTATGTTGCAGGCTGGAGGCCTTTTGTTCATTGTCTCCTAATCCATGCATGTATACAATAACTCATCCGAGCACAGAGATTATTAAAGTATCTTCTGTGTCACACTGTGAGCATTAAATCACGGCTGTTATTGGGAGCAGATGGGCGAGCTGATGAAGTCTGCGCCGGTTCATCGTACAGCTCGTACGGAGCTCAGAGGATCAGCCGCCGCTCGGCGCTGTATCGATGATCTCCACTTGGCAGCAAAAATGACAGCGTGTGCATATGCAGGGACGCCTGCAGACATGCTGCAGAACATTCAACAACATGTCTGCAACGTTTGGGACAGTTACCACTTATGTGCTTAAAAATGTAATCAAATAAAAAGACAAAATTATCTTAAAGGCAAAAAAACGACCTCAGAGAGTCGCAAAACTGCCACAAAGACTCACATGAATACCACAAAAGAATGTGACATAATCACAAATACATACAAAAGTATTATTATTATTATTGTTAGATATTGAAGGACATGCTCAATCCCATTCATCTAAAAAAAGATTGTTTTTAATGTCAGATTTAGCTGTTAGCTTCACAAAACAACAACAAAAAGACTGTAAACCATAAAGACACAAAAATAGCACAAAAAGAAGCAAAACAGCCACAAAGATGTATAAAACTACCACAACGTCCTACAAGCTGTCCATGACAACAACTAAAAATTACACACAAAATTATCTCAAAGGCAAAAAAACACCTCAAAGAGATGCAAAACAGCCACAAAGATGCATAAAACTAAACAAAAGATGTGAAAAGAGATAAACACAGAGACAAAACAACCACAAAGACACACAAACTGGCCAAAAATGACAAAATACAGCAAAAAAGGCGGCAAAATTATCTTAAAGATGCAGAAAACTACCACAAAGACTCACTAAATGATATAAAATGACTGCAAAGATGCACAAAAAATGCTAAATGACTAAAAAGACACAAGGCAAAAAACAACCTCAAAGAGACGCAAAACAACTACAAAGACTCACCAACACAACATAGAGAAAGCACGTCTGCAGACACGCTGCAGAAACACTGTTGAAAAGCTTCTTTTTTATGATGGTGCACAATATGTTAACTAAACGTCTGCATGTTTGGGATTTTAACCATTTTTATGCTTTAATTTGTCATTGATTGTGTAAAAAACTACTTTCTATCCAATTTTAAACCATAAATTAGCTTTTGAATCCCCTCACTTCTCTTTAAGCAGCTGCTGTTGCTTTTTAACGAGTTCTTATTGGTTAAATGGATGTTTCACATTTTCTTATTTGAGCTATAAATCACACACAGACAGTGATTTACCAAAATAGGAGTCTCTGAGTCTGAGATGGAGTAAGAGCGACATCTGTTGGAATAAAAGTATATATGAGCAACTGTGGAGGTTTGATTGTTTGTATCTGTAGATCCACACAGAACTTATTTAAGTATTTCTGTATCATCTGATCTTTGAGCATGAAATTAAATTAAAATAAAATATGATAAATAATTCTCAAGGAACTCCATAAAATGTCATTGAAATCCTGATTATTTTTCAGTCACTTATGAGTTTTGGATGTTTGACCCTGGGGTTTGAAGTCTGGAAGCAGCCAAAATAAAAAATAAATTAATAAAAATACATGTATTTTATATGTATTAACTCATTTTGAAATTACTTATGTATTTATTTGCTTCTTTTTTATTTACCCTTATATTAATTCCCCCTCTTTCTTTCCCCCCTATTTAATTAATTTGTTTTTTGCATTTATTTACATAGTTGTG
>CAFUXE010000411.1:986272-1020022 GCA_903364295.1 Serranus cabrilla
GCTGTTCACTGCAGAGATTATTTATGCAAAAAGTCATAAACAAACAGTGCAAAAGACACTCAAGAACAAAAGAAAACTCTATAAAAGATGCATTTTAAAGGGATCCATACATTAAGCTGTGTGTTGAAATGTGTGACACTAAAATCTCCTTTAAACTAAGTGTGTTTGCAACTTTATTTTATTATCAGGAAAGAAGTGGGTCAAGTCAATTCATATTTATCCATATTTGAGGGAACATGACGCTGAGGCCTTTTTTTATTTAAAAAAATGCAGTTCATTTGAGTCCTGGTCTCTAAAAATGACCTCATGGACACTCAGTAAACAGAGAAAATGGTAGAAAATAACTTTCTTTCTTTCTAATGAATAAATAAAAAAATATGGTTAATTAATTAACATAATTAAGGAATATTTAGAGGCTTTTACGTGTATTTTATAAGCTGATATTGGCTAATTCACAGACATTTCGGTATCTGTTGGTATTGAAGTATATGTGCTCTGATATGATAACTTATTTTACACCATCATGCAGCATATAATGCAGAAAATAATGCCTGTGATGAGAGAAATAATGTTTATTACTGTTCATTTTATAAATTTATTTTTAAAATGGTGAAGCAGTGACTTGTACTGAGCATACAGGACTAATGATTATTTAGCTGTATTTAAAAAAAAAAAAATACATTTTAAATTTAAAAAGACTCTAAATTAAGAATATTTTATGTGCAATTAATGCCTTTTTGAGTACACATTTGACATATTTAAAAGAAAATATGAAGAATTTAGTCTTTTTGTTGCATAACAAGATCAGCCCTCATATGTTTTTAATGTTTTTATATATATATTTCTTATATATTTTTAACTAGCTGTTAGAATAATCTGACAGTTCTCACTCATTATTGTGTGTGTGTGTGTGCGTGTGTGTGTGTGTGTGTGTGTGTGTAAGTAAATTGAATGCTCGAAATTTTCTGTTAATCAAGTTTATAAACATTCTACAGTGTCAGCGGATGTTGACATCACCATAATAAAAGCATAAAAATATATTTCTTGCTAGTTCCCGCAATTAAACTACATGCAATGCAAAGCAGTTAGTCATTATTTCTTTACTGTTTTAGTAGATAAAGGTGGTGGTAGTTTTTTGTTAAGGATATATCTTTGCAAATGAATCCTGTATTTACTATACTGCAGTATTGCTACTTATTTTAAAGATTAAAATACTTCCTAAAATAGTTCATGTTTTAATAAGTGTAATATAATATACTGCAGAATTTTTTAATCATCTTAATCCCCTTTTTATCTTAATATTTTTGTTATCTAACTGTGGCGCTGATTAGTATAAATAGATAAATAAATAAGACCGAAATAAAGAACGTCGTTAAACTGAGTGGTTTTATTTTGAAGGAAGTAACCGGATGCAGTATATATACACCGCCTCCGTTTTGACACCGGGCAGATTTCGGTGGTTTTTGCTGCACTGACACACCGCCGGCCGGTTGGTCTGTCGGTCCCCTCAGACAACACAGACCTGATATATTTTTATACACCGGGACAGCCGGTAAAATGTCGGATTTCGAGGAATTTGAGAAGCAGCTGAGCGAGAATCGTCAGGGTGAGTGTTAACGGTCTGTCTGTGTCCCAGTTTGGTCCTGAAGCTAGCATAGTGCGTAACGTTAGCTCCCACGGTTATTTTATGAATGAATTAACCGACCTGACAGCAACTTCAGCGCGTAGTTTTCCACAACATGACTCAGCTAATTTATCTTAGCATAATTAACATTTAGCTTTACGATGCAGGATACCTCGTCCTCATCCTATAGCGTCTATACGGCAGGTGTTAAATCTTACATACATCCCTGAACGGAGTCTGGGTGCCGGTGAGAGTACACGGGGAATTTACCTGCTGTTCTCCTGCGCGAGACAAATAGACGCGAAACTCCATTAAAATATGACACATTTTTAATTGTTTTTCTCTCCTGCAAAGACACAAATCGATAAAAATGTCTTAAAATCGCGCTGTCTGTTTCATTATAATGCACTTATTTATACGGCATACATTATTAATACTTACAAACACATACATGATAAAATTAACACAAAATAGCACAACTGATTTGTGTAATCATGACAAAAACTACAATAAAAACAACGATAATAATAATAATATGTCATACATTATAACCTTGACTTGTTTGGCACGCCTTAAAAAACAAAACGAAGTTGCTTAAACACTGAGCAGATAAATACAACCCATGTATTGATTGCTCGATTAATTGATCAGTTAATAGTCAGAAAAATTATTGGAAACTACTAGATAATAGATAGACGTTTTGTTTGATTTATGTAATAAAAATGTTTTTATAGATTTTTTTAGGCTGTTAATTAGATAAAACAGGACAATTAAAGGTAGAATGTTATAATGGCCATTTCCACTCTTTTAAATTTTAAAGTCCAAAAGATGTATCTTTTATTCAAGAAAATAATTGTTAGACTTGCTAATAATGGAAATAAATAATAAACTGAATTACAGTGAGGAGAAGAAGTAACATTTAATAAATAAAAAAGGTTTCCAGACACAAAGAGAAAGAAGAAAATAAGAAACAGAAATCCACCAAATCTTAAACCTGACATTTAATCAGTGTGCAGCTGCCGGGTCGGATCAGATCCGTACAGAAATGAAAAGTACCTCTTATCGATTTGTTAAAAGGTCTTAAGTCATGTTCTACCTGACGTTCCCCTTCTCCAAGAAGAACAGCCACATTAAACTGTCAGATTTCTCAAAGAAATATGATGCAGTGGCCTTTTTCCACAGCACACAGGAGAGTTATTCGTGCAGAGAGGGGACTTTTGTGCTTTTTACGGTGCATTTTATTTTACTTTGTGCAATAATTGTTTTTTTTAGAAAAACGTAATTACATGCAGTCAGTGCCTAATGTAAGTCCAGGTACAGTAATTATAGTAGGGGTCATTTCAAGGTCAGTATAATAAGAAATTTGATCCAGCGTACATTTTTTTGAGGAAACTGTAGACATTTTTTGTATAATATTATGAAAATTAGTAATTTTAAAGATTAATAAACAGTTGAGTGATCAATAAATAAAATTTCCAGAAATGAAAAACAATAGAACTTCTTAGTGTCAAATAAAAGATGCACTCAGATTATTCACTTTTTATTATTATTATTATTATTATTATTATTATTCACTTTATTATTTGTCACAATACAACAATATTAATATCCTTTGTTGCAAATAAAAGTATTGCATTATTATGACCAGAAAAATGCCCTTAGAGTATCAAAAGTAAAAGTACCAAAATGTTTAATTATGAACCACCTAAAGCCTCGAAAAATAAATATTATTTTAATGATATGTACACAAATTTTTTCTGTTTTTGCATCTTGTTTTTTGTGTGAAAAACAAGTAAAAACCTTAGTATTCTATTTAACAGTGTAAATAAAGTAATTGTTGCTTTCTGCTGCTCAGAGCGAGAAAGAGAAAGACACAAAAAGAGGAGTCGCAGTGGATCTGCGGGCCGAGGCGACAAACACCGCAGCTGGAGCAAAGACCGAGGCAGCCGCAGCCGGGAGAAGAGAAGCCGCAGCAGAGAACGCAAGAGCCGGGACCGCCGGAGCTCGTCCCGGGACCACAAGAAGCACAGGTCAGAGCAGCAGATTAAAGTACAAATTAGAGGCACTTTTCTTTTAATTGAGCCTTTTAATCCACAGTACTTTCTACTTCTATTCCACTACATTTGCACTTTTAGTTACTTAGTAACTAAGATTTTTGCATTAAAAACTTGAGCCCAAACGATATATTGTTCGACCAATATTATCTGCGGTTTATTGCCTTTCACAGATATATGATCACTTTTCTTTAATATTATATATGATGCAGAAAATTATGCTTGGGGCAATTTAGAAAATGTGTTTATTTATTTATTATTATTTCATTTAACAATTGACTAATGCCAACAATATAGTCCTGATGTTTATTTAGCTATTTATTTTATGTTTTATTATTTTATTTAATTTTTTTCTGTTTTCATTCCAGGATTTTTCTAATACAAAATAATGTACAATAATGTTAAATATTCTTAAATGAAGTCATTTATTTAAGAAGTTTCTGAGTTTACTGTATATCTGACACAGAAATGAGCTATTAGAGGAGAGAATATTATATGTCTGTGTTTACAGTAAGCAACAATTTATGCATTATATGCTTTTTAGTAATTGATCTGAATAATTCCTTCATCACTTTATAAATGAAACAGCCCCAGTATAAACTCTTTTAGCTCTGTTTTTGGTCCCCACCACCTGCTGAGGGAAATATCTGTCTGAACCGTGTTCAGTCTCTGTCTGTCTGTCTGTCTGTCTGACTCTGTCTGTCTGTCTCTGTCTGTCTGTCTCTGTCTGTCTGTCTCTGTCTGACTCTGTCTGTCTGTCTGTCTGTCTGTCTGTCTGTCTGTCTGCTGTTTGCTGCTGAGCGTTAAGGTTTGAGAACTGATTTCACATAAATTTCCCTGTGTTTGTTTTATTCTGTGGTTTCTCTGCAGCCACTCTCCGAGGCGAACAAGGAAGAAAAGGACGTGCAAATATTGGGATGTGCCTCCTCCGGGCTTTGAACACATCACACCGATGCAATATAAAGCTATGCAAGGTGTTTATTATTTACTCTGTTTGATGTCTAGTCCCTGAGTCAGACTTCTTTAGACCTACACCTGCAAAGAGCATAAATATATGTTGTTAATGTTGTGTTTTTGGTGTCTGTCCCCAGCTTGTGATTATTGTGTTATCTCAGGAACGCCTTGAAGGAATTTCTTTCAATCTGGCACAAATATTTGCTCAAGGTTGAACTAATTAGACTTCTAAATGTGAAAAATTAAGTACAGTTGTATCTTGAGAGTTGTTTTCATTGCAGTTAGTTTCTTTTGATTAGCATTCCTTCAATGTCCATTATTTTTTAAATCAGGTTTTATTCCCATTTTTCCAGGGAGCCGAATTATCCGCAGAGGTCTCCTCTTCTCCAAACGAATGATTAAAACGGGTTAAAAATCAGAATATAGCCGTTTCATTTTAAAAATCAGTGTTTCTCTGATGCAGTTTGGCAGACAAAGAATTTCCCTGCAAGACGAGCTGCTGCAGTTTAATTTGGAAATGTACATAAACCTTCAAACTGAAACCAGTGAGTCACGAAACTCACCAAACTGTTCTCAATACTGGGGAGGTAGAAACGAAGCCTTTTTAAATGTTTACAGACATTACAGAGGCCACATTAACACTCGCTTCAAATGAATCATGTAGAAATGAGTCATTGCAGCTTTTTCCTGTTGGAATAACAGAGCAGAGTTTGCAGAATTAAACCGTTTAAAGGTGAAGTTGCTCATGCTTTCTCCTCCTTCAGCGGCCGGGCAGATTCCAACAATCGCTCTGCTGGCGACGTCAACAACCACCGGAGTGGCTGCGGCGCCGACACAAGTGCCCATCGTCGGCAGTCAGATGACCAGACAAGCCAGACGCCTCTATGTTGGGAATATTCCCTTTGGAGTGACAGAGGTAGAGTCTCTCTCCGTTCCCTGACTTCCTGTTTGTTCGGTGTTCTTTCTATGAAGCTCTGATGATGTTCGTGTTGT
This sequence comes from Serranus cabrilla, assembly GCA_903364295.1. Classification (NCBI taxonomy): domain Eukaryota; kingdom Metazoa; phylum Chordata; class Actinopteri; order Perciformes; family Serranidae; genus Serranus; species Serranus cabrilla. The sequence continues at coordinate 991,898 of CAFUXE010000411.1, forward strand.
TTCCAGCCACGCTGTTTGTTGTCTTCCTCCTCAGGAGTCCATGGCCGAGTTCTTCAACGCTCAGATGAGACTCGCAGGACTCTCACAAGCTCCGAGCAACCCAGTGCTCGCCGTGCAGATTAATCAGGACAAAAACTTTGCTTTCCTAGAGGTACGTGCTGAAAATGTGCCGTCTGTCTCTGAAGAGAGAGTTTGAAGGAGACGTTTTTTGCTTTTTAATTGTCTGATCATGTTGGCTGTGTTGGTGCTTGCAGCAGGTGTTTTGGGTGTCAGTCTCAGCTCCTATAATAAACTGTGTCTAAAACACAAACACCCTTAAGGGCAATAAAGCTCAATGAAGCCCATTAAAACTACCATTTTTGATCCCATTACAGCATAAAATCATGTAATCCTTTATATCAGGCTGTAAATCTAGAGTTTGTAGTTTTTTTTCTCCAGTACATGCTTTATTTTTTGCTGCAGTTTTGTTTTATGGAGCACTGCAGAGTTTGATGCACATCAAAATTATGGCTGTTTTTAATTATATAAGACTTATTCAAGACTGTGTCAGATAAAGTTCCACCAACATTTAATATAAAACCAACAGTGGCATTATGTAAACAAACAGTTTTATTAGATTATTTAAAACATTTAAAGGGTTATAGTTCTGTAGTTATGATCAGGACTGATTAAAAAATGTAACTCTGTTAAAGTGGACAATAATATAAATATGAACCTTTACGGCATTTTTCTGTCTCAGTACATTAAGCAGCATTTTAGAGTGATGCACATAGGTTAAATTATTTTATTTACATTTATTTGGGTTCATTAAATACTAAAAGAAAAGAAAAATAGGGGTGATAAACAGATTAACATATTCTGCAGACGTATTAAATGTTGCTCATATATTTTTATTTAAAAGCCTGCTGTCATCACATTATTTGATTATAAGACAAAAGAAAATTTATATCAGAACTCAAAGTCTCAAAAACATCTTTGTTTCCAGTTTCGTTCTGTGGACGAGACAACGCAGGCGATGGCGTTCGACGGCATCATTTTTCAGGGTCAATCTCTGAAGATCAGACGACCTCACGACTATCGGCCGTTACCTGGAATCTCAGAGCAGCCGGCGTTCCACGTCCCAGGTTTGTCTCTGAGCCACTCAGTACAGACATGATGTGTAACATAACATGATAATAAATGTTTCTTTGCATTTTGTTTTGTTCTTGGCAGGCGTCGTCTCCACAGTCGTCCCTGATTCCCCCCACAAACTGTTTATCGGAGGTTTGCCGAACTACCTGAACGATGACCAGGTACTGAACTGAAACTGGCCGAACAGGTGCACTCATGTTTCCTCTTTTTCTCTCACATGCTGAGGTGTTTTAGTCACACTTTAAATATGTTTTACTTTAAGTCTTTATGACATGAAAGATCACCAAACTGTGCTGTGGTAGACAGAAAAATATAAACCCAAAGGAAAAAAAACAACAACACAGTATAGTGAAAACATAAACAGGTTCATATTTGTTTATTTGTAATTGTGAATATGTATTTGATAATTTAAAGCATTCACAATGGACAACTTCAACAGATAATTAGCTGTTAAAATTCTGCTTAAACTATCTGATAATAAACAAACATTAATCATTAAATGTCATTAATCGTATATGATTATTATAAGACTTTCTGTGACGAAGTAAACTGCTCATACCTTTCTCATGTAAAGCAAACTGATTAAAGAAAGGTAAGCAAAGTCCAGTATATCTACACAAGAGGCTGATAAATGACGTAATGTATTTATTTATTTCTGTGGCCTGAATGAGGCGTCTGATTTAGTCCATACTGTCAAAGAAAAAGTCCACTTTCAGAAACAGGGAGGTTTTATTTTGAAAAGGTGTGGCTGTCACACATCCTGTGGTTCAATAGATTTACAGTTACTGTAATTAATGTAATACATTTTTTAAATTGATTTCTAATGTGATAATAAACTTAAAATGAAAAATGAAAAAGTAAGAAATCTGATTTGAAATTTAATATATAATTTTCTCTTTTTTTTTTTACACTTTATGGGCAAAATTAATAATTGATTGATTAAAAAAAAGGTGAATTTATAATGAATATAACAGTTAATTTCTGCCCTGATTGATTAAATGTATAAGCTCCTTATATCACAAAATTGACGAATATTTTTTGGTTCTAGACGGCAAAAAAAATGAGTAAAAATTAATTTAAGTATAGCTATATGTGTAGAATATTCTCATCAATCGAGGCAGCGGTAGCCTGGCAACCAGAGTTTATGCTCGACTTATAAAATATGAATAAATATATTTAAAAATTGGGAGAAATAACAAAAATTTGACGTTCCCTCTCTTCATTCACGGTCCAGCTCGCTCGGCCACCGCTGCTCTGTGCACGGACCAACCTGACAACTTCTACATATTAAACATTTAATGGATTTATTTATTTATTTATTTGGTTGATCATTTTATCTGCTGGACACCAACAAATGTAATGTAAACTCTGCCGACATTTATCGAGTTCTGCGAGGAAAAATTATTGTTTTGTTCACAAAAAAATACTACTAATGTGATATACATAAATGTAAATATATGGGTGGACTTTTTCTTTGAGAATATCAAAAGTTATCTCGGTTGAAACTTTAACTTGAATTCTGTCTCATTTACTCACAGAGCACATGTAGCCTGATGTTTATATTATTCACTGACTTATTATTTATTTATTTTTTAATACTTGCAGTCACTTGCCACTGCGTTGATACTCACAGCTCTTTCATTTTTGTTCCCCCACTTTGTCCCCAGCTAGGGGCCTGTAAGATCGTTAAGTCTGCGCTCATAATTTGTTCAGTAGTACTCATCTACTGCTGCCATGCCAACATGTAACACAAGGCAAGTAAGACATTCTGGTCCTCACACGGATACACTCCCCGCCAGCTGAATCCCTTACTGGCTACTTTCTGTCTCCCATCATGCTTTTGGAGCGCGTTTAGGACCCGGGGATCTTTAGGGGGTTAAGGTCTGATTATTAAGACTTGGGGATGTTGTTGTTGATGGTGGTGGTGTGTTTTTTAATGTAAAGGTAAGAACTGTTATGATGTAATTTGCCTGTATCTGGCAAAATACAATAAATAATAATATATTTTTTTCTTTAAGTTGCACCATTTACCGCTCGTAAAAATACCTCCAACTTTATCTCTCTTTCACTTTATGATTAATAATAATGTGTAGTCCCCCAGCTCTTCCCTAAACCCTCAAAAAGAACATTTTCTGCACTTATTTCTTCTTTTTATCTCAATGCAAACTGTGTAAAATACAAAATGCACAAAAAAACCAAAGCAGATTGTGTTTAACTGCATACATTTTGTTTCCATGTTGTTAATAGATGTGATGTGAAGATTTTAGGTGTCAAATGGACATTTAGAGTTCACATTCTGCCTGTTCGCTGTGAATTATCAGTCTCACAGTTTGCCCTCTGACTCGTCTTCGCAGGTGAAGGAGCTCTTGACGTCGTTTGGGCCCCTCAAAGCGTTCAACCTGGTGAAGGACAGTGCCACGTCACTGTCGAAAGGTTACGCCTTTTGTGAATACGTAGACGTCAGCGCCACCGATCAGGTAGTGATCGTGTGTGTAGTTTCTGTGTGTGTTGTTGGGGTTATTAGCTGTGTTGTTTGTTACCTTGAGGTCTGTGTGTGTGTGTGTGTTTCCTCTGTCAGGCAGTCGCCGGGCTCAATGGGATGCAACTGGGCGACAAAAAGCTGATAGTCCAAAGAGCGAGTGTGGGAGCTAAAAACGCCAACCCTGTGAGTCCTGTTCGCTCCCTTAGAGGGACTGTTTGGGATTTTTACATTAAGTTTAGAAAAACCTGCCAGTAGTGCTGTGGATGCAAACTGTTGCATGTTAAAACAGAGAATAAAACTGCAAACAAAACAAGATAATCTCTGCAGCTTCTCCACGACAAAAATGTAAAGACTCTTGGTGGCAGATGGTGGGAGTTAGAGGTCAGCGGAAGAATTACTTCCAACATGTTGATCCTCTGCAGGAATGCCACAGATACAGTAACAGGCAGCAGGAGGCGGGGGGGCAGGAAGCAGCCGAGAAATATATTTGTTATGAGTCTGAGGCTGAGAGAAAACAAACTAATGTGCACTGCTCTCGCTCCGCCCTCAGACCTCCATCATAGAGACCCCGGTGACGCTGCAGGTCCCCGGGCTGCAGCGGCTGCAGAACTCGGGCATGCCCACGGAGGTGCTGTGCCTTCTCAACATGGTGATGCCCGAGGAGCTGGTGGACGACGAGGACTACGAGGAGATCCTGGAGGACATCCGAGAGGAGTGCTGCAAGTACGGCAGCGTGCGCTCCATCGAGATCCCCCGACCGGTCGACGGGGTGGAAGTCCCCGGCTGCGGAAAGGTAAGAGCTGTACAGATTCTGCATTTTACTGATCATGATTCATTCGGCGTGTTTCTCATGATACGGTCCACTTCCTGTTGCATAAATAACCTACGCCACTTATTTTCTGTCTTGCCGGGAAAAAAAAAAATTTGGTCAAAAAGGGGCTATGGACTTCTTTTTTCAACCAGTGCAGTCGCCCCCTGCTGGCCATTAGAAAGAATGCAGGATCGTCCACTTCCAAAGCTTCACTTTTCAGCCTCTCAGGCTGCAGATTTGATGGTTGCTGTCCACAATGATCTGTTATAAACTTTATCTTCACCACTGAATTCATTTGTTTCATACTACTTTTTCGGACATACTTCTCACACACTGTTTTAGCTAATAAATAGCATGTTAGCATAGAATTTCATGGACAGCCCATGTCAGCATTGTCTTTACAGTTTTAGGGTGGATTTAAAAGAGTAGAGGAGACATTTTTGAGACATTTTTAAAGTCATTTTATGCACTTTGTTAGAAATGTCATATCCATCACCATACCTGATAATTACAGTATGGACTTATCGTACAATATATGGACATTTTGTCGGTCCTTATTATCTCCTGTTGTGTTTTCTGCAGGTTTGTTACTTAATAATGTCAGCAACATTTTATCCAACATGATATTTGACAAACTGCAGGTTTAACTGACTGTTACAGGCGCTGGGTGCAGAGCATTAGCGTGTTTTCACTGTGTGCAGAAATAAAACATAATTTCTGCTCTGTTATTTTGATTATTAAGGATATTTTTTTTACGTTCATGTGGGAATAATCTTAAAAATTCAAAGTGAACCGCTCCTTGAAAGGGTGTACTGGCATTATAATCCTATTATCATTATGCAATTGGTATAAATTGGTCTTCAAATTACATCATTTCGTTTATTGCAAAACACAAGTTACAGTCCTAAGTACAGTTATGTCTTTTAGTTTAGAGATCTTTCATTAATCAGAGAGCTGGATTCTTCTCTTCTCTTCTTGCCGTTCGGGACCTGACTGGCTGTTTTCCTCTCCAGATCTTTGTGGAGTACGTTTCCGCCGCAGACTGTCAGAAAGCCATGCAAGCTCTCACCGGCCGCAAGTTTGCCAACAGAGTGGTGGTCACCAAATACTACGATCCCGACATGTATCACAGACACGAGTTCTGAAAGCGCAGACGAGTCGTCCTCCCTGTGTGTGAGCGTTTCTTTACTCCTCTGAATGTCGTGAACGCGTCCGAGAAAAGACTTGTTTTATTACGTCTTCTACTTAACAAACTGGACTGCAGTGTGTGTTTTCTTCACTGAATATCTAACTCCCAGCTTTAGCTTTAACTCCCACAGTGAACTGATCTCATCCTGACTCCAAACAGTACTGTAGTATCCATTACATTTGTAGTAGAATGAATGTGACATGTATCTTACCTAAACTAATACTGCCTGACGATGCCAGAGTAGCTGTCTTATTGAGTATGCACTATATGAGAAAAACAGTCAAATCTTTTGATTTCCCTCCGAAGCACAAACATTATTTTCTCTGTTTTACATTTAATTATGTGGCATTGAGAGAAAAAAATACATTTTTATTTATTTATTTATTTTTCCAAAGTTATATTATTATATATTATTACTTAAACATATATGATGCTATCTCCTGCACTGCTTACATCGACCAAATGTCTTCTTTTATTTTGTCAGAATGGCCTCAAAGGTCATTTTGTAAATATGAAATATGAATATCTAAATGATATGAAATATTTTAAATCGGCCATGCACACTGGAAGCTACTTGAATTTTTAAAAATGTATCTAATTGGCACTGAGATGATCATCATCGAACCAGCAACAGTCTACAATTTGTGGTCAAAATCAGAAAAACCAAATCAATCTGTCGTCATCGTTTTATTTTTAAAAAATAAAGCAGATATGCACTTGTTAAAAAATGCACCTTTAAGTTTTGTAGATAGCAAAATGAATGATTTTTTAAAGCTTTATTCTTTGTGTGGTCTGTTGAAGAAAAAATGTATTAAATGAAAGCATTTATTTATTATGAAATAACTTTTATCTGCTTGAAAAGTGCAGGCATTCATTTCCAAATAAATCTGTTGGGCTGTGAGGAGAAAATGTGCATCTGGACGTCAGCTGGTTTGCACAAACCGCAAACAAAATGCTCTGTTTCAAGGTAAACAAAGTGTATTTTAGTGTAATAAGTGGGACAAATCAACTGATAATAAACAGCCACTGTATTTTATAAATTTTTGGATGGCCAAAAAACATTTTTAGTTTGTACAATCCCTGCCACTGCCATTGCCTTGAATAAATGCTTGCATCTACTGTCAGTCTGCCTCCTTTTTTCTGTATTATCAGATTGGATCCATTACACGTGGTTAAATATACTTAATACAGAGAAATAATTTTTCCAGATTGTCTCTCCATTGTCATTTTATTGATAACATCAGTTGTGTCTGTATTAATAAACACTGTTCAAACAAATCAATCACCATGTAACGCGTTGTAGCTATGCAAATAAATACTACTCTTGTGAATTTACAAACTTGGCTCTGGATAAAATATGACATAACAAACAAATATGTCACTTTCTGGACATATTAGAATGTTTTATTTTGAAAGGTGTCACCAGAAGTGAGGAGGTTTCAGTGTTTGCTGCCCTGCAGTGGTCACATTTAGTTACTGCAGTACAACTATTCATATAAACATTGGTACCATCAATATGTACAAGTCAATATTACAAAATTATTACAATTACATTAATATCATTCGTGTTGGTATAACATGTGTCAATCGGAAAAAAGTGAATAAACTGGTATGTGTTGTGCAATAAAATATATTTTTTTATGTCTTATGTCCTGGATCTTCATAGAGTCTTCTGTGTTCTATACTGAGCTATTTTAATCTATTTGTTTTGCTTTTTTTCTATTGATATACATTTCTGTCTTCTAGTGTTGATATGTATCTATCGATCCATCTCTGTTGTTTTTAATTGTAAAGCACTTTTCAATTTTCTTTTCTTTTTGCAACTGTGTTTATTATTGCAAAGCAATTTGTTGCTTTTTTAAAATTTATTGTAAAGCACTTTGATACTTTGTTTTTATTATTACTTTTTTGGTTTATATTTTAAATATTTTTATTTTATTTTGTGTTTTATTTTAATGCACCTTCTAACTTTGTGTTTATGGTTATTTGATTGTTTTTATTGAAAAGTATTTTTTTTATTGTAATGCATTTTGCAACTTTCTAATTTATTGTAAAGCATTTTGTTACATTTGTTGTATTGTAAAGCCCTTCGCACCTTTAAACTTTGTTTTTAAAGTTGCTTTTCCTTTTTTTATGATTATCTCATTCTTTTGTTTTTGTTTTTGTTTTTTTCGTTGCTGCTTTTATTTTGTAGGCTGTGACCGGATGTTGTTCAGTGGTTCCGCGTCAGGTTCCGCGTCAGATGACGACACGTCCCTGACGACAGAGTGTTTGACAGATGTTCGTTCAGGATCAACCGCTTCATTCAAAGCCGAGCACCGGAGCAGGGAGAGCGGGCTGAGGCTGGACTGCTCCCCGGCACAGGATTGAAACATGTCAGGGGAAAAGGCGACGAGTCCCTGTGGCAAATTCCAGGCGAACATTTTTAATAAAAGCAAGTGTCAAAACTGCTTCAAGTCCCGCGAGCTGCATCTGTTGACCGACCATGACATGGAGCAGGTAGGTGAACTACACTTTAATTTAACGTTAGTTATGTGTTAATGTGACAGTTAGGCAGTGGAGTTAAAGTGTAAGATACCTTTTTATTTATGTATAGAAAAATGTACTTTCGACACCATTTTTCACCCAGAAAACACCTTTTTGCGTCTCAAATTCAACGCAGCTGTTTGCATCTTTTCGTTAATAGTGTCGTAACATTACTGGATATTAGCCAGTAAGGTAAACCACACTTTAATCAATTAATAAAATTGCTTATTGTAAAGTCGTTTACCCTTAAATTTCTATTTGTAACATTTGTAACTCATACTCGTAGTTTTTGTTATTGAGACACTAAAATGACCGGATGTTGACTAACTTTCTTCTATTTATGTTAAACTACATTTTTATTTCGCTAATTATCACGACAGTTAGCTAGCTGAATGTAATGAGTGAAGTAGTTTTACCCTAAAATTATGAATTGATAAATAAAAAATAAAACTACACCATTATTAACATAAAAGACCCTTTTTGTAGATTCATTTATATTGGAGCAGTGTAAAATGACCGGAAGTTAGCTAACAGTTAGTTTTCTTGTTAAGCTAATATGACAGTTGGCTAAATTCGATAATTAATTAAAAGAGTTAACAGGTAGTTTTACCTTAAAGTTATATATATATAAAATTAAGCTCTGTAATTATTTTTAATATTAAGTAAACACCTTTTGTTTTTATTACTGACACTGGACATAATTGTCTACTCCTTTTTATTATTAGCATCCCAAAACGGTCCGATGTTAGCTAGTTTGTTTGGCTATTTTTTGTTCATTTGACTTAATAAGGCAGCTAATTATTTGATTTCAAGCGTAAAGTAGGTTTACCTCTAAATAAATACATATCTGACACCATTTAAATCCAAAAGAAGTTTGAATCTTTCTAACTCCCAAAGGATACTAACATGACCGGATGATAGCCGGTTTTCTTCAATTCACGTTAAACCCATTTTTGTTCAGTTAATCAAATGTGATGGTTAGATAATTAATTTGAAGAAAGAAGTAGTTTTCCTCTCAAATACTTGTGAAACACCAATCAGCAATTTTTACACAAAGAAAAACGCCTTTTTGCAACTCATATTAGGGCTTACGATTATTTTCATCATCAGTCTGACGATTCATTGTTCGATTTTTCGATTAAGTGATTAATCGTTTGACCCATGAAATGCCAGAAAAAGTTTCAGTCCCACTTTTCCAAGGTGTGACTAAACGTCTTGTTTTGTAACCTGAAAGATATTCAATTTAATATGATATAAAACAAGGAAATCGGCTTATTTGAGAGGCTGAAAACACAATTTTCTGCTGTTTTGCATGAAAAATACTTTTGACTAAACTATGACCAGTGTAGTAAATTTCAGCTTTCTACTACAAGTAAGTTAAAGTTAAAATCTGCACAAATGTTGGTTAAATTAGGGACTGCACACTAATTATTAGGATGGGAAAGGAGGTCAGAGAAAAAGGTAGGTTATGTTTTAAGCAAATAGTTGTTGGGAAGAAGAAGAGAAAAGAAGAATTCTGATGGTGGAATCAGAAAACATTTGCTTTTTACTATGTATATGACAAATATTTGATTGTTGGTAAAGCATTTCAACTGAACAGGCATTCAGCCCTTTGTTTGCTTTGCGGTTATAAAAAGTGTCTGTACACTTGGTTCACTGCCTCTGAAAACATTGTTGCTGCAGGTCTGTCATGTGGAGGTGATGCAAGGAGTCGATCATGACGCTTCCTGCATGCCTCACATTGTTAAAATATGTTATTACTCTCTGTCCCCCTGCCTGGTTTCGCTGTGCCCTGTAATTTCAGTGCTGTTGCTCAACCTGCAAATGCTACATATGGTATTACTGACTCAAGTCAACTGTGCTAACGCAGAAAAAGCTGTTGTTGAGCATCTTTTGACTGTTTTTAACATGTTGTGTGATACTATGTGTGCATATTACTTTGATAGAAAACCACCCAGAACTTGTTTTTGAAGGATTTGAAAGGATGCTCTAAACAACTTATGATTTATTTCCACTATTGGTTAATCTGAAGGTCTACTAAATGCCATAAAATAGAGAAAAATGACTCAAAATCGTTACTAAAACTAAAAGTTATGTCTTCAAATGTGTCTTATTCTCATATTAGTATATCCAATAAACACATAAACAAATCAACAATTTGTTTTTTTTGTTTTTGTAACACAAAAAGAAGTCAAAGATAAGCGTCACATCCTCAAAATTGAGAAGCAGGAACTTGAGTATGTTGCTAGAAAGCCCTGAGTTAAACGATGAATTGATTATATAAACGGTTGTTGAATGATACCAGCCTGTGCCGTGACACCTCAGAGGCTGAATGCTAACCACTCCACTTTCCTCCGTAACCTGCAGGCAAAACCCATCTACGGCGGCTGGCTGTGTTTGGCTCCTGTGGGGACAGATTTTGACAACCCGATGCAGAGGTCACGGGTAGGACATGATGAAACTGAGCTGAAATACACTCATTTATTTTCTTTACTGTGACTTTTTCCTGGATTAAAATGGTGCTGATGTGATTTTATTTCTTGTATGTTAATGTCAGAAATGGCAGCGGCGCTTCTTCATCCTGTATGAAGACGGCAGCCTGCGATTCGCCCTGGATGAACTGGTAAGAAACACACAAAAAACATAGCATTTCCAGTAAACCCTGTTCTGTACATGCATGTACATTTACTGTATGTTGGGATCAGGCAGCATCTTTAGGCCAGATGTCGTGTGCAGAACCACAGCAGATGATTTGGGCTTAGCCTGTCCTCTAATGCACACATCCCCCTCTCCCTGTGATCCCCTCAAATCTCTTCCCTGCACACTTAACACCACAAACTGCTCTCTGGTTAACTGTCAGTCATCTGGTGATCAGATCTCTCAGTAAGCCAGATTTTGTGAGTAACTCTCCAGAATAATTTGGATGCTCTGATTCCCCCTCCAGCCGAGCACTTTGCCTCAGGGGACGGTGAACATGAATCTGTGCACAGACATCACTGATGCTGAGCCCCGGACAGGACAGAGGAGCGCACTCTGCATCGTCACGCCGGAGCAGGAAATATTCATCCGCGGTGACAATAAAGAGATCATTAATGGGTCGGTATGAAGCTGCAGAGTAATGACAGGAGCAGAAAATAAAAGTGTCCTGTATCTAATGACTCTGTCTTTGTTTACCAGGTGGAGTGAGCAGCTCGCCGTCTATTTGAGGACCAATAAACAGAATCAGAAGAAGAAACGCAAAGTGGAACCAGTCGCCAGCCAGGTAGCAAAGCAAACGTCCATCAAACACTTCAGGAAAGCAAACAATGTGGTTTTTATGGCAACTTTATGGTAAATTTGTGTTTAAATACTCATGAAAATGTGATTAATTTAGTGTATGATTTCATGAAGCAATGTAACTTACATAAATTTGTTTTTTTTAACCTTTGCACCGCCGGCGGGATTGAAAACTGTATATTTTTTAAAGACTGCCAAGAATACAGCATTTATCGTAGAAAGAAACTGTATAAATAGGCATTATTGTTATATTATATATCATAATGTATTGATTGAAGAAGTTACAGAGTGCATTCATTCTCCAGAGGATGAACCCCTTTAAATTTTGACTTGTTCTGGCTTTCAACAAGCTTTCAGAACTGATCCAGTTTCAGCATGAAATCTCATAATCTCCTTGACAGAGTGACAGGAAATCTGTACATTAATATTTCCAAGTTGATAAATCATTTTGGTTTTAGTGACTTCCTGGTCTGTTTTTAAAAAATTATAAGTCTATTACTGAAGGCGATTTTAACTTACTTACTATCATAAAAAAAAATAATCTCCAGAATCTGCAGCCAGCTTTGCATTTAGAGACGTTTTTGGCGACATGTTCGCCCGCTGAGCTCCATTAATCAACACAAGTGATGAGTGCATTTTAAACCCTTAATTACAAACCAGTTTGTTTCTTTTCTGTGGATATTACACCCCACATCTCTCAAGTAACAACATTGTGATGATATGAAAATAGAACAATCGCCCAATGATAGCTACAAATAAAGATTATTTCTTAATCAAGTTATAGTTTAGTCTTGAAAATGTCAGAAAATAGTGAAAAATGTCCATCATAATCATCATAATTTCCTGAAGATTACAGCATCAAATTAGTTGTTTTCCCACTCTTCAGCAATCCCAAACATTAAATATAAAGCAGTAAATTTATCTAAAAAATGTGCCAGTTATTATTATTATTTATATTCATTGACTAGTCAATTAATTGATTAATCATTTCAGCTCTAAATTGAAGATTTGTTGGTTATTTTCCAACTCATGGTCTAATAAAAAAAACAAAATAATCTTGGGCTTTGGGAAATTGAGATAATCTTTTTCCTCAAATTTCTGACATAATAAAAGAAACATTTAAATTAAAAATACATGAATAACAGGAGAAACAAGTTACCAAATATTCTTTTTGTTTTTCTAACCAAACTTTAGGAACCCAGTCCAGCAAAGATGGCCGCTACTGATCCAAGTTTTCCGTCCTCTGAGAATGCTGCAGAGTCCGGCTGGCAGGAAGACCAGCAGCAGGGCAGGGGACCGGGTGAAACCCCCATGTGGACTGTCCCAGACTCAGATCCCCCAGGCCCGGAGAAGACCCCTGCAGGTGCAACATACACACTCACATACACTCCGGCTTTCATGTCTGCTGGCCAATCACAGCCACTTCCTGTCCTCTCTGTCTCTCTCGCTGTCCTAACGTCCTGCAGATGTTCTCACACGTCTTTTTATTTATACATTTCGTTTAACCCTTGTTTAACCAGGCATGTTGACCCAGTTCTGGCTTGTGATCATGGGAACTTGCTGGAGGAGTTTTAGCAGGAAGTTACATAAACACAGACAGGAACACACTGTGAGATGTGTCTCTAACCTTCAGGCATCATAAAAGCCAAACATGATCCATAAAAGAGCTCTTTAACACGTCCTAATAGGCTCGATGATTAGCACAGGACAGGTATTTCTCCTGACTGGAGCTTTGGGCTGCAGCAGAGTGGACAGCAGCACCCATCTGGCGTCAGACTTATTGCAGGGTCTGGAAAGGTCCTGTAACACAATAAAGGCCTGGATGAACTCCTGCTGACTGCGCCTATAGGCTGCTTCATTAGAGCGACGGAGGTTCAACACAAGGAGCCCTGTGAGAGCGAACAGGGAGGCTGAATAATGAAAGATGCTCTGTCAGGACTCCTCTCACTGAATTCCTGGACAGTCATTGAATTCTTTAAGCACTGCAGTGGAAATCAAACTATGTATTTTTTAAAGACTGCCCATAATACAACGTTTATTGTAGAAAGAAACTGTAAAACAGGCATTAATGATGGAAAATGAATGAATGAATAAGGTTAAGTTATGTTATTAAAAGTAACCAAAACAAAGCATATCTTCATTTTACATTTCTCATTTAAAATATTGCCAAAAATATATAGATTATGTAAAAAACATTCAATTCTGAGCTCCTCAGCGACACTGTGAAGTCAAGTGACAAATATTCATTGAAAATCAGGCAAGACTGCAGGCTGTTTACACAGAGCTGAGAGGAGAGGACAGGAGAGGTTGTATAAATGCAATAGATCAATATGTGTAACATGCAGAGAGCCATTTTTTTTCTAATATTAATGGTAATTGTTGAGAGAAATATCACCAAACGCTGCATGTACACAAAACATTGTAGCATCTTTCTGCTCATTGTTTTGGTTTGAAGAAAAACAGCTGTTTTCAGCAAAAAAGTTATGATAACCGCACTGTTTATCATCTGCTCAGCAGCAAACAGCAGACAGACAGTTATAGGTTATCTGCTGAACATAGTGGAGATTTAGCAGCTAAAAAGACAGACTTTTCACTTAGGAGTTGGTGGAGACCAAAAACAGAGCTAAAAGAAAGTGAATATAGGACTTAACTGACTGTTAAAGTCTCCTATATTCATTTTATATGGTAATAATACGACAGTGTCGTGGCTACATCCTGTTCCTGTTCTACTGTCCCTGCGTGACTAGGAGCAAAAATAACAGATTAATGCTGCCAGATGCTGCTTCGGGTCAAAAGGATCCCAGCGGTTGATTCTCTTTATGTGCAAAAACTGTGAACAAATGTGACAAATTTGCTTTGCTGCTGATATGATTAGTTTTTATGCTAAATATTTGCAGGTTTTGTTGGTGTGTAACAGCTTTAAGTCATTGTTTTTTTTTATTGAGTTTGTGTGAAGCTCAAGCAAGAATGATTAATTACTTTTCATCTGGGACAGAAATTGTTTTGCATTTCTATCAGTGTTACCATAGCAGACTTGAATATTATCCAGAAAAACTGAGCCGCTTCCTTTAACTTTGAGGTCATTTCCTGACTTTATTTTATTGAATAAAATGTTAAGAAGAACAACTGTGGAGGATTTGAGCCAGTGGCCTCAGTGTGAACCGTGACGTAGTGTTGTGTGATTAATAAAGAATGATTTCATCCAGAGTCTGTGTGGAACAAACTGTGTTCCCACTTCCAGCATATTAAACCCTGTTGTGTTGTTTTCTATATCCAGGCAACACGTCCAGCTACCTGTGTCCGGCCTCTGCTGGCACTTTCAGTAGCCCAGTTGGCTCCTTGGACCTGGTGACCGGTGGAAACTCCGACCCCGGCGCTAACAACCAGCTGGCTGAGTCGAACAACATTCAAACATCAGCAAACAACAAGAACCAGAACCGAGACAAAAGGTTCGTAAAGATTCAGGGGAGCGATCCAGAGAGTTTTCATGATGTGTAAATATCTCTTCTGTGCGTCGTGTTTGGCAGCAGCTGGGTGTTTATTTTCTAATGTACATGCATTCTGTTTGTAACAGCCATTTAAAGTGCCTTGGCAGAGGAAAAAGGGGGTAAATGTGCAAGCAATTAGCACAAAGGACATCCAATGCCTCTCTGCTTCCCCCAGTATAAAGCCATCACACACCGCTAAACACCAGATCAAAGGCTCACGCTCTACCCCTCCATTAGAGATCTGACTGCCGCATTTTTAAATTTAGCTTAAAGAAACCCTCCCAGTTTGTGCCCCGGCAGCATGTAAACTGGTCACGTGAGGAGAATACGTCTCATTTCTTCACTCATTGCCTTTTTGGGAAACGAAAAACACAAAATACTTAATGCCCCCCAAATAAGGCCAGAAATTCCAAAACGCTGCTGTAATTAGATATGTGAGGCATTGTTTCTCAGGACCTCAACGCGGACGGTCTGCCTGCCTGTCAGAGGGAGCAGACTTCAGCTGAGAGCTCAGCTTCATGAAGCTGTCTGAACCCACCAAACATCAGGCGCAGGAATAACAGACGTTAATGTATTTATAATGTACTGAAGGATCCACCCAGTATGTGATGTTTCATGTTTTTAAAGACTGTGTTTAATATTCTGAAGATGTGATTTGAAGAGATTTCATTTGGAAAAAGAAAGCTGAAAACTCCCATCATTGTTTTTTGATAAAACTGATACTTAATGCCTTTTTTTAGCAGAGAAGCTAACAAATAATCAAGCAAGGACAAGGTTTAACCAAAGGTTTTGAAGCCCTGAGTTTGGTATTTTGGGCATATATGGATGAGAGAGAAGAACTTATGGACTCGACTAATGGCTAACTAGCTATATATATATCTATATATATATAGATATATATATATATATATATATATAGAGAGAGAGAGAGAGAGAGAGAGAGAATCAGGCTCCTTTTTGCATCCAGTGCCGTCGCCCCCTGCTGGCCATTCAGAAGAATACAGGGTTAAGGCTCTTCTGTATTTGACTGCCTTAACATTTCGTTGATTACTTTAGATTACTATATGGTTTAACTTAACAGTGCATTAATTCATACAGAGATGTACTGATTATTTTTAAAATTGAAGCATCATTTAAAATAAAATGTTAAATATAACGACAAATACCAATCATTAAGTTACCAGTGAAGAAACTGATATTTATATATGTACAATTATTTATTTTGTCTGACCAGTAGTTGTAAAAGAAAATACTTGATTAACAATTAACGATGGATTAATTATTTAACATTACTTTATTTACCCCTTCTGAAATCAGGGATTTACAAACCCGACTGCATTACAATAATGTAAATGTTTCTGTCGTCCAGCTTCCTATCAGCTCACATCACACTCACACAAACCCAACATTTAACTGACAGCGCTGCTTTTCATCACTTGACAGTTGTGTATACATTATATCAGGTTACTTCTGAGTATTCGGCCTGTGTAATAACTCCTCTGCTGCTACACAAAACACCTCTGACACCAGTGGGACGGATGTCAGCTCTTATTCAGTGTCCTCGCAGCAACAATAACAAGATCCGGTGTCCTCTGGGCTCCTTCCTGCTGCACAGGTGCTGCGTGCAGTCTGTTATCAAGCTGTCATCCCCCCGTGCTCACGCTGGTGGAAATTAAGTCAGAACCCACCTGTGAGTTAGCAAGTCAGGGGAGTCCACACATACAGCTTTTCAATAATGAGAGGTTCATGTTTTCCAGAAATGGCAGCCCGGCAGAGAGGCTGCTGGGAGGACTGAAGGCCAAAGAGAAGGAGCAGCAGGAAGACGGGGGGACGGCGGGTTCCAGGACTGGCAGGAGTGAAGCTCGCAGCAACACACGAGAGGTAAACACACGTTTCTCTGTTTCTTCTGCATCTAATGTGTTGGACGGTTTGTTGGGCTCTAGATAACTTCTTTAACAAGAACTTTTGCAGAAGGCTGAACTATTAGCAACATTTTCTCTCCATCACTGAAACACTTCTTTAAAATTGACACGTTTTCTTGCGTTTATTGTCAGACTCTTTTTAAGAAGTCTGTCTTCCTTTTTGGGTTTTTCCACCATTGATTCAGGCTTTCACCATCTGAAGAAACATGCACATACATCTGCATTTGTAGGACAACAAATATTCATTTTAAAGCCCAAACATGAACCAAAAGGAGGTGAAGAAGTTTAGTTTTTAGGGACCCCAGCATGCAGAAATATTCAAATACAATTGGTGAAGATTAGATATTTGTGCTGCATGAGAAAACCTGCATGGTTTCTGCCTCAAACTGCATGTAATCAGCATCAAGTGTGCTTGTATGTGAAGAGGAGACTTGTGGGTCTCACATAGAGCTTGTTTTCATTCAGATATGTTGAGGTCAGAGGTCAAGGGGACCGCTTTGACGGCCCTTCCTGACAAGATAGCATGACGTGATTGTTACCAAAGGATTCCTTAGATCTCCTGATGTATGTAAACAGCACATAGGAAATTATTATTTAGTCATAATAAAAGAACTCCTTGTGATTCAAACATGTTCTGGGGGGCTCCTCATAGTTAAACGTACCCAAAATACCTTCACGTTGAGTCACCCTGGAGGTGTGTTTGGTTTAACAGCACAGTAAAAAGCTTCAAATCACCAAAGCAAGAGGTTGTATAATCTCTGCAAGTTTCTGCACGTTTCATAATTCTTGTGAGAAACAAATATAAATGTCATCCAGTGTTCGGTAAAGGAACAGGAGCTGGAGCTAACATGTTGTTTTTATGAGGAAAACAAGGCAAATGAAAGGAAAATAAAAGATTCATTAAGTAGAATAAGACAGAAATAACTTCAGGAGCTGGCAGGCCTGTTTGTCAGAGTGGATGAAGTCGTTTTGTTTGGGTCGGGGGGCGCCTGAGATAAATCTGTATCTTATATCACATTATTATTTCAAACTGCTGAGAAACCCATAAATATCCGCTGTGAATGTCCGTTATTGTTGTAGCTTTGGTAGTAAACAGAGCGTTCATAGCGTATCAGGATCCTGTGAAATCAGCTTTAAGTGCTTCTCATTTGAGCTTCATATTGTTCTGCTCTAAATTTAGCTGTTAGTGTCGAATTCCTCATTTTTTGGATGACTCAGGCATCTCAGAGGGCCTCCTCGTCAGGACTGCAGGGTCCAACAATAACCTTCATTGTCAGGGTTTCTGTTTCCAGAAACCCAAAACTAAAGAATGAAGTAATTTCCCCTCGCAACGTAGTGGGATTTATTTATTTATTTATAAGAGACGTAGGTAACTTGTTTTATGCTCCCTGTGAATAAAACTAGTTTCCATATATAGTAGAGTCTGTTGAGCCAGAACGATACCGGATATAATGAAGTTTTGAGCTCGAATAAAAACGTGGATTTAACTCCGATATGTATCTTGGATTTTATATACATGATGCATTCAATGTGTTACAATCTCAACAAATTATAACAATGATAACTGAGAACATAAAGATTAAATAAAGGACTAACATCATCCCAAGCATTATTTTCTGCAGTGTGCTGTGAGAATTATCCAAGTTTTCAGTTATTTCTTTGCCCTTTTTTGGCAATAAAAGTTTTGATAGTGGCAGGAAAGGGCTCCGAGCCGGATTCAAACCCGGCCCACTGCGTTGTAAGGACTAAGCCTGAATGTTATGAGCCCCTACACTCCTTTTTATGTTATACCAGGCACAGGAGTAAAAGGATTTTGTCCACTTTTTTGTTTTCTGTGGCAAAATGCAAATTTCCTGGAAGGCTTTTTCAGATGTTTGCAGTGTTTTTCCTGTTTGTTTGTCCCTTAAAATGTCTGACTTTGACTATACTGAGCAAAGTTTGTCCCTAGAGAGGTGTTTTTATATTCCTTTACTGAAGACAGATTATCACTTCACCACAATCTGAGGTTAAAAAGTACTAGTACAAGATTTGGTACGTACTTAGAAACCCGAAACCTCGAGTGCCGAGCGGAGGAACACGCTGTTAAACACACACGGTTCATTTGATAGTCTCTGATTCCTCATCTGAGTCTGCAGGCTCGCTGATGTTTCCTTTAACGGAGAAAATAAAGCAGACGAGGGAGGAAGAGCTTCACTTTTTATGTTGGAAAATGTTAAACAATATTTAAATCAAGGCAGATTATTTTGTCTGCAGGGGGACAGAGAAAAAAAAGGTTTTTAGGGCCTTTGACATGAACCCCAAACAATTAAAAAGCTGTTTCCTGTCTGTGGTGGTTTGCTACCATTTGGTTGTAATAACCATAAATAGGATTTTGTGATTAATCTGAAGGTGGGTTCGTGATGATTAAGACCAGTCACTGTAACCAGCTGCACAGCCTGTACTGGGATGGGCTGTACTGGTTTCAACATGATTCACTCAACCAGGTGTTACTCAGAGGTGACGTCACTTTAAGGACGATGCAGCTCTGGACGAAGTTAATCTGTGTGTGTAAACACGAGAACAAATCATTCAGGTCTTCTGCATTGTAACAACACACTCAGTTCCTGCTGAAGCGCTGAAAAGAAGGTGATGAGGGTTTGGCGTTGAACGTGTGGATCCTGCCGTGTCAAGGCTTGTGTTTCCCCAAAGCATGTGTGTGAGTGGGAGCGTGTGTCAGCAGGTGGGAGAACGGCAGTGATTCATCCAGAGCTGCATTTTGTTTGTGAACAGAACTGGTTTTGATGCCCTGAAGGCATCCAGCCCGCCTCCCCTTTTTCTGTGTTGTAATCTGGGAGACGGCATTCCTCTTCCAGACTTTTTTCCAGGGATTCCTCAGACCTAAAACAAGATGCAGCACAAACTCTCAAGGACTCTTTACGAGAGTCTCTGCAGACAAACAGAGAAGATTCACAGGCAGAATCACGTGACAGTCCGTGTTTACTGAACCTGATAAACTCTGATAAACTTCTCTGTGAGTGAACATCTGTTTGTGAGTGAGCGTCACTGTGTTGGTGGGTAGACCTTCGTGATTAACGAGGTGAGTTAACGGGGTGTCTGTCTGTCTGTGAGTGACAGAGTCAGCCAAACAAAAACATGAGGCACAAACAGTCCACAGAGGCGTTAAATAAAACTAAATGTAACAGATACAGCACAACTCTTAAACCCTGCTTCTACATTTCACTCACTGTGGCCTTGGATTTCACTGCAATATATAAAAATATTTATAAAAATATAAATCCTGCAGCTCCTTGGAATCAGCACAATCAAAAATGGCTTTTGTGCAGAATAACACTAATATAACGGCATAAATCTTTTAGATCTGATAAATTATTTTTTACAAATGGGAATAACATGGAATTCATATACTGCATACAAAACTTTTCCAAGTATATAGTGTCCTGAGTGTTGAAAAAAATTGTTTTCCCACATCCTCTACACATTGAACTATTGTCCTGTCTGCAGCTTCTCCTGTCCTCTCCTCTGGGCTCTGTGTAAACAGCCTCTCCTGTCCTCTCCTCTGGGCTCTGTGTAAACAGCCTCTCCTGTCCACTCCTCTGGGCTCTGTGTAAACAGATTCTCAGTGAATATTTGTCCCGTGACTGTTGGTCTCAGCAGAATCAATCCTGGCTTCACAGAGTCTCTGAGGAGCAGAATTTAATGTTTCTAACAGGATCTTGTTTGATTTTAAATTACACATGTAGAATAAAGTGATCTGAAATATCACAGTTTATATATATCACAGAAATATTTAGTTTTCATTTTGGTTACTTTTTCAAAGGAAACTTTTCATTTTTTACACTTTGCATTACCCTCATTTTAACCAAAAACCTAAATTTGTTTTGCACCAAACAGTATCATGCATATTACATTTATATTGCACATATTCTACTAATGTGTATGAATATGTATATAAGTACATTTATATCTTCCCTGTAACTACAATTTATGTTTCCTTTGATATGGTTTTTATGTACTTAATTGTACTTTATTACCTTTTACTATTGTTTTTTTCAATTCTTTTTTAAAATCTTGAATATCTGTTTCTACATTTTCTGTGTGTAGTGTGAAGAAACTACAGCTGCATGTTATTGTGCAATCTTGTATTATATAATGACAACACAGCTGAACCTTGAGCCTCGATAAGTGGGTTAATCGGCTGAGTTTGGGCTTAATTCTGAATAATTCGGAAAACAAAATCACTGCCATGAACTTTGCAAAAGGGAACTTTTGGCAGCAGAGTGTAGGTCAGCAGCGATCTCACACTTGTTTGTTGTTATCGTGACACTTTGGGTTCAAATCTTGTGTGAACTTTCTCCGAACTTTCTCCATTTTATCTCCGAACAACATGAAACGAAACAAACTTCAGTTTGATCCTGTTTTAGTTTATACGCTGCTTTCCTGAGCCACCTTTATGAAACAAACCCTTTATTAGATGTATAAAAAAACAACTGAAAAAATAAGATAACAGCACTTTTATTTTGACACAGATGGCCGTCACTGTGGCAGCTGCTAATCTTTGATTAAACACACAGGCTCATTCCAGAGGATTTGCCTGTTAAATACACTCAGCAGCACATTTCATCCCATGTGAGGATTTATGTCTTTGGGTGCGTTTGTTTTGGTAGCCAGGAGAAGGTCAAAAGAGCCCGTCCGGAGTTCATTCAAGCCTCAGAGCTGAGATTCCCAAGACGGCCTCCTCTTCCTCCCCCCCTGCAGCTTCGGGAGGCTTCTTCAGCGAACAGAGGACGGGCTCTGTCTGCAGCGGTCAGCGATTGTTTGGGAAGAAAGGAGGAAAAAAAGATCAGTGCAGCCCGGAGCGCTGTGTTCCTGCATGTGTTGTGTCCTTGGACAGTTTTCAATGTAAAATGCCAGGAAAAGAAAAACACAAAGGCTGTTCTGTCACGTTCAAAGTGGTCATTTTTTCCCATCAAAGCGGTTACGTAAGAGGGAAGAATGAATCTTTTCAAGTAAACAGAAAACGTGTTTCATTTGAAGCTTGAAAGAGAAATGTGCAGCGTGAAACCTGACCGTAAGAAATCTGTGTTTCTGGACTTGTAGCATCATTTTTTTTTAAACAAAAAGCTGCAAAGCATCAGGGATTATGTGTTGTCTAAAAACCTTTTCATGCATTCCACATAGCCGAACGCAGTCATCCGTGTGCCGTTCAGTGGTGATGTGAGTAAGAGTTTAACAGGCAGTGTAGAAAAGCCTGCTGGCTCCCCGCGGTGCTGTGCAGCGGGCCTAATCCTTACAGCTGACGGCGCTGCCAAGGATCCAGACTATCGGTTACTCTGCTTGATGGAATGCAGGCGGCACATACAAACCGCCACCGTCCCCATTCAGAAAACACCTCACGTCTTCTTAGTCATGAAAGGAGTTGTTTTTATGATTTGATTTGTTTGTCTTCCACAGAAGCTCCAGTCATGTGGAGACATCGTCCAGCTCACGGCTCCCCCGACCCAGAGGAGGGCCAAGTCTCTGGACCGCAGGACGTCCGACACCGTCATGACGGTGAGTCGACAAACTGTCAGGTTTTTACTCACAAACCAAATCATTTGTGGATGTAAATTAAAGCTGCAGTGAGACGAACTGTGAACTATGTCTGACCCCTAGAGGCCAAACAGCTCATTACAACAACACAACACAGCAGAGTGGTCCACATGAAACATCTAAAGCATCGAAAAGAATGAAAAAGGCACCAAAAAAAGATACATAAATACAATTAAAAATAGCCATTAAAGAGCCAAGACAAGAGTAAATAAAAACAAGCTCAAATAATATAATTTATACTAAATCGGATGATAATTTTCAAAATAATCATGTTTTATTGAAGGAGACTTGAACAACAACAAAGCTAGAAAGCCTCAATTACAACCAAACTTCTTTATTATTAACAATTATTAATAACAATGATAATAATAACCTATTTTTAATAAAACCTTTCATACAAAACCTGCAGCCCAAAGTAATTTACATTACCTATAAAAAAACAACACATGACAATACTAATAATTCAACAAATTAAGTTATTAAAACTAATGAGATGCTTAGCATTACAGAAAAAAATATTTTTCATAAGATCGGCTAATAGATTAATTAAAAAACAGTTTTATTTGGCACAATAAACCAATTAAATACAAAGTAAAACAACAACAAGTCTGATTTCTGTTATTTATAGCAAAAATATTAATGTTGTGTTTTCTTCACAGCCAGATTTATTAAACTTCAAAAAGGGCTGGATGGTCAAACTGGATGAAAACGAGCAGGTGAACACATTTTCAGTCTTTAACAGAAGATAATTCATCAGTCTGGATGGTTTCTGTTTGTTTACAGCTTCTTCCTCGTTGTTTGTTTTTCTTCTGCTTCCCTCTAGTGGAAGAAATATTGGTTTGTGCTGTCAGCTGACAGTCTGAGGTTCTACAAGGACTCCATAGCTGAGGAGGTACGCTGATATTAGTCTTTATAATATATAGAATACACATAATAAGTTGTTGATTGACAACAATCAAATGTTTCTTTCTTCAGGCTTCAGATCTTGAAGGAGAAATCGACCTGACAAAGTGTTACAATGTGTCGGAGTATCAGGTTCAGAGGAACTACGGCTTCCAGATCCACGTGAGGAAACAGATCCTGACAGAAAAATCTAATCTGCTGCGTTAGTGATAAGTTAAATTAAATGTTTTTTTGTTTGTTTTTAGACTCCGAAGGGAGTCTTCACGCTGTCTGCCATGACTTCAGGGATCCGTAAGAACTGGATCCAGGCTCTGATGAAAAACGTCCGACCAGCGAACGCTCCTGATGTCGCCAGGTAGAGTCACGTTTAAACATGTTGTCACAAGACAAAAAGGCTACGAAAAACTGGTTTCATCTTAAAAGAATCTTAAATTTATTCTTAAATTAATATAATATTTATTAGGTAAAAACTCAATCAACAATGTCGTCTTAAATATCTTCCTTTGAAGTGTAGCGGAGGTAAGATATAATGTAATAAAATATAATGTAAGAATCTTAAAATGATACTGAAAAAAAAATTATAGGAAATTTAGTCACTTCTTCACTGTAAGCTTCAAGTTTTAAGATCTACTTCATCAAAAAAATATTTTTTTTACTGATTTTTCCCCAAAATTTAGTTGATTAATTATTAATTGATGTTTTGGTGGCAAATTTAATTTGATCAATGAGCTGAGTTTAGGATTTAGAAATTGTCGTTGAAGTCTATAAAACATCAGAAAAGTGCCAATAACAAGCTGACAATTTCTTGTTTTTTACTAAATTTAAAGATATTTAATTTGTTGTGATATTAAACAATGAAAAGTAAAAAATCCCCACATTTTAAATAAGTTATAGGTTATCAAAATTGTTGAAAATAACTGAAATAATGAAAGTGATCGTCTAATTGTTTCTCTACATTGTGATATTTTCCTCCCTGTCGTGAGTAGTTTACCTGGACTCCACGGTCCCTGCAGTCCACCTGAAGTTCTCCCCAAACCGGACGTGACTCGGGACTCGCCCGCGGCCGCCGTCACCTCAGAGCGAGACCCCAAACACAGGAGCGTGCTGGAGAGGCGGCGGGAGGGGCGCTACAAAACCTTCGACTGGGCCGAGTTCAGGCCCCAAACCAAGAAACCGGCTCAGGATCCTCAGAGGAGCAAAGCGCTGTGCCCGCTGGAGCTCGGAGACCTGGAGCGGAGGAAGAGGAGGGAGGAGCGCAGGAGGAGGTACGAGAGCATGCTGGGCTTCCCTCTGGGCTGGGAGGCTGGAGGGAAGCTGGGAGACGTCAGAGCGCTGAGTCCAAAGTCTCAGCAGAAAGTGGAGGAGGAGGTGGAGGAGTGCTGGAGGCAGGTGGAGACGACCATGTTCAGACTGGAGAGGAAAGTCCCGCTGCTCCCTGAAACCAGAGACGCTGCGGAGGTGGAGAAGCTGCTGGAGACCTACAGGAGCGGGGTGAGAGCTTTAAACACTGTAGAGTTAATTTCAGTAATAACATGAAAGAAACACTAGAGGCAACAACCTGTACAAATGACAATGAGTGCAGTCAGACAGCGAGTGTTGTAACCAGTGATGGCGTCTACGGATCACACCCAAAATGTAATCACTTGTTCCTGGTATCATTGCGGACATTTTCTGAAAATTTCATCCAAATATGTCCATAAATTCTTGAGTTATGTTGCTAACTAACAAACCAACAAACAAACAAACAAACAAACAAACAAACAAACAAACAGACAGACAAACAGACAGACGAACAAACTCCGGGGAAAACATAACCTCCTTGGCGGAGGTAATAATATAAATGAATTAAATTGATAGAAAACAATTAATAATTAAACAGATAAAAATAAATACATTAATGAAAATAACAATAATAGTAACAATACATCTCAATTAAAAACCAGACTTTAAGAGTTAAAATACAAACAAAAATTAGATAAATACATCAATAAATAAACATCTAGTCCAGTTTTATAGAAGTCTGTGAGAAACTGACTTCTCACTTGATTTTTAACTTCAGATTCATTGAAATATCTGAACTTGCATTTGGTTATCGTGCTGTAAATACAGGTTTAGGATGTGAGAAGCGTTTATATATGAACCGTTCTCCTGTTGAAGGTGGAGGATCTGAAGTTCCAGCTGGAGGAGTCGGAGCGTCGCAGGCTGGAGCTGGAGGCTCAGCTGAGCACAGCAGGGTTTTATCAGCAGCAGGTCGGCCACATGCTGCTTTACGTACTTTATTTTTCTACATTTAGTCACCTGTACGATCACTAATGCTTCTTTTTGTCCCCCTTTCTTCCTAAGATGGACTCTCCTCTCAGTCCTGAAGCAAATTTTTGCCCATCAGACACACATGAGACGCCAATAATCAGCAGCACACAGACGCTTAAAGACGTGTGCACAGAATCCAGCGACGTCATCAGCGTGCAGGAGCAGCTCGGCTTTGAACCGCCTCTGTTAACGTGTCAGACGCCCAGAATCTGGCTGCACGACACAGAGGGCAACTTCCAAGAGCTGGAGGATCTGCTCCCCGACACGCCCTTATTATTATCACCTGCGTCAGACAGCGAGCAGCTGTTTTCTCCGAGCGATGGAGAAACTGTGGAGTTAAACATTGCAACAATCAACCAGCAGAATGAGCTGGACAGAGACGAGTCTGAGCAGGTTCCCGACTCAGAAACACAGATAAACGACAGTGAGTATAGCTCATTAATCCTGGAGACGCCTGCAGAAGGAGACGACGACTCTCTGAGCTGCTGCGTGGAGCAACACATCCCCCCCGACCCGGCGCTGGTGAGGAGGCTCCACCAGGAGGTGGAGCTGCTCTCCAGCCAGAACGAGGCGCTCAACCAGCGCAACCAGGAGATGCTCAACCAGCTGACGGAGGCCGACCGCGAGATAGAGCGGCTGAAGGCGGAGCTCAGCAGCCGGTACACCGAGCCGCACCTCCTCCCTGAAGTGGAGCAGCTCGGACAAACCCGGGTAGAAGACCTGCAGCGCGAGCTGAGCTCCAGAGAGCAGCAGCTGCAGGAGGCCCAGACGTTAATCTCCTCCCTGGAGGAGAACCTGAAGGAGACGGAGGCGCTGCTGCAGCTGGACGTCCCGACAGAAACAGAGGAGACGGGACAGGAGAACAAGGGGTACCTGCTGCGCTGCTTCGAGGCCACCGAGGCCAAGCTGACGGAGCTGGAGAGGCAGCTCGACCAATCAGAAACCACCTGCAGGGAGCTGCAGACGCAGAACGACGAGCTGAAAGAATCTGAGAAACTCTACGTCCAAACAGCAGCAGAGGCGGAGAGTGAAATCAGGAGGCTGAAGGAGGAGAGAGAAGGAGTGAGTGTTACTGATGAAGAAAGGATCCGGCAAGTGATAGACGGGATGGTCATGAGGCTGAAGGCTGTGGAGAGACTTCTGGAAGTGACTGAGAAGTTGGATTTTGGTTTGAGAAAGGAGGAAGACAGAGTGGAGAGTCAGCTGGAGCAGGAGGAGGAGTTCTGGAGTTTGCTGCTGGACAAACTGAAGGGAGAAGAACTTCTCGGAGAGGTGACAGAACGTTTGATAGCGGAGAAACAGATGCTGCTTTTAGGGCATCGATTACTCTCTGATGAAGGGAGGGAGAGCGTGAAAGACCTGGATATTATTTGGAATATTGCAAGTGAAACAGGAAAGACGGATGAAAGCAGGATGTTTGATTGTAGCAGCCAGCTGTTTGAGGTGGGACATTTCAGAGTCGTCACACAGGTGAAAATATCTTTTCTAAACCAGCTCGCCTCGTCTATCGACTCCTCAGCTGACGATAAACTCCAGCTGATGGTGGACAGGCTCTCAAAGCAGCATCCCTGCTCTGGTTTCATTCACTCTGCAGCAACTGAAGCTTTTTACTGCTGTCGTCTGAGTCGGCTTCAGTCACAGTACGAGAGGCAGCTGGAGGACACCAGACAGACTCTCATCTGCAGCAGATGTGTGGACGTGATGGAGGAAAACAGCGAGCTCAGAGCGAAACTGTCAGACTTAGAGGAACAGTCGACGTTGTCGGTGAATAATAAGATAAACGCGAGTTGTCAGACTGAAGAAACTCACCCACAGAGCGCTGATGTTGAGGTTCAGACGGCAGGTGAATGTGAGGAAGAAGAAGAGACGGATGACTTCCTGGAGATCCAAACTATCCAGGAGGTAGAAGATGAAAACAGAGAGGAGAGTGATGCAGATCCTTTGGACTCGGAGCGAGTTTTAGAGCTGAGAAGACGAGTGGAAGAGCTGGAGGAGCGGCTGGCCGTCGTGGCGGACGAGATGAAAGAAGAACTCGATGGGAAACTGAGTTCAGTTCAGACGCAGCATGAGAAGGAGATGGAGAAGCTGAAGGTGAGCAGAGTTTTAACTCTTGTGTATCCATCTGAAAACTTCCTCTGATGCTGTTAGAGGACAAAAATAAATGCATCAATTAATGTCATAAAGTTATTTATTATACTTTTAATTGAGTTTAATATATCAACGTTTTTTTAATGTCATTAATTTATAAAGACTAAAAGAGGGTTTTTTTGTGCATGTGCAATGTCAGATTTAAAAAAAAATGCCACTTGTTCTTAAAAAAGCTAAAAAAAAAAGAAATTACTTTACCCAATGTTATTTTATTTTTTATCATTTTAAACCTTTTAATTTGTTTACACAATGCCCCTGATGTATTTTATTAAAAAAAACACAAAAAATGATTGAATGATTGAAATGATGAATTTTCGTTATACTCAATGATAGAGGTTTTTTTTTTTTTT